>CAKALU010062578.1:38340-54243 GCA_916700995.1 Hozukius guyotensis | reverse complement strand
AGTCAGTATAGTATGTCGAAAAAAAATATTTGTAAAAAATCATAGTATAGTATGTCAAAAAAAGTCAAAGTATAGAATGTCGAAAAAAAATATTTGTAAAAAGTCATAGAATATTATGTTGAAAAACGTCATAGCAAAGTATGTTGAAAAAAAATATTTTTAAAAAGTCATAGTATAGTATGTCAAAAAAAAGTCAGTATAGTATGTCGAAAAAAAATATTTGTAAAAAATCATAGTATAGTATGTCAAAAAAAGTCAAAGTATAGAATGTCGAAAAAAAATATTTGTAAAAAGTCATAGTATATTATGTTGAAAAAAGTCATAGCAAAGTATGTTGAAAAAAAAATTTTGTAAAAAGTCATAGTATATTATGTCAAAAAAAAGTCGGTATAATATTTTGAAAAAAAATATTTTTAAAAATGTATAGTATATTATGTCAAAAAAAAGTCATAGTATAGTATGTCACAGAAAAGTCTGGAAAAGTCACAGTAATAATAATGTTCATATATTTTATTTATCGAGCACCTTTCAAGAAACTCAGAGACACTTTACATAGTAAGTAAAAATTATCATAAAGAAAAACAACATAATATATAAAACACTCAACATTATTTGCACATAAAAACCTATTCTGAAAAGTTGAGTTTTGATCCATGATTTCAATGTTGACAGGTTGGTGCACTCTCTGATGTGTTTGGAGAGCGAGTTTCAGATGGAGGAGGCAGCTGTGGAGAATTCTGTCGCCGCCCCGGGTCCGGTTTTTGGTTTCGAGTGGTGGACACTGGAGGATGACATCAGAGTGTGGTGATGGAGCAGGTCAGTGAGGTAAAAGTGGGCCAGGTTATATTAAATCGTAAAAAAGAAGTTATAATATAATGTGTAAAAAAAATGTATGGTATAGTACAGTATTTATAGCATGTCAAAAAAAAGCCATAGTAAACTATGTAACATTTTTTTTTATAAAAAGTCATTGTATAGTATGTTGAAAAATGTCATGAAAAAAATTCATGTTTTTTTTAATGATTTTTTATGACTTTTCGGCATACTGTATTGTAAATTTGGACTTTTAATGACACACTATTCAATAATATTTTATGGCATACTGAAACAACAATGAAAGTACCAAGATAACATATTGCTATAATGATATTTCCTTTCTCCTTACTGTATTCATCCAGCATCCTTTGCTCATCTTAGATCTCGTCTTGTAGGCAGCTGCTGCTCCTCCCCCAACACCTCGTGTCTTTTCTCTGAGAACCAACAAAGAAGACAAATGAGCTCCTTAAATTGTCTGTAATGTCAGCTTCAGGTATTCTGAAGAAAAGAAAGAAACAAAGAGTTATATCAGTGTGATGGCCTGAACTGTGGCAACATACCATCGTATATTACCTTAAGTAAAATCAACTTTCTTTTAAAAAGGCGTCTGTGTGAAATTTCCACCTATGACAACTTTGTATTTATAATAAAAAATATTTTGATATTCATATTGCTTTGAGGTATAGGGCAGATATCAGGGCATTATTAAAGCAAATTTTAACAAAAAATATTTTAGTACCTATTAGTATGGTATCAATTACATAACCTTTTTCCATATTAAATATTTTTGTTCCGACCATCATCAAAAGTATGAAAAAGCATGGTTGTTTTGTTCTTTATTACATTTTTCATGGCATACTATATTATGATTGTAAATGACCCCAATGCACGCAGTGTGGTTTAACATGTTAAATGTATATGTTATATATTGCTTTAATTTTTTGTTATTTCCCATGAACATCGAAGTGCTTTTATTTGAGAACACATTAGATGCAGGTGAAAGAAGGAAATTGATAGAAAAAGGTAAACTAAACAGTGTAGTAACATTAACACGGGGATTAACAAGTAATAAGGATGAACGGGGAGATTAGCTCCAGTTGAAAGGGCAACAAGGTATTAACTGCATTTATTTGTGTCAAATCTAGTAATTTTGAGTTTGTGTATTTGCTAACTCTCTGGAAGTGGTGCTAACAGAGTTTAACGCAAATGTATTATTCTGCCTTCTATTTGTTTAATTTTTGTTTAGCTCTTACGTTGGTTGATGAAGTGAATGTAAAACAGAATAAACTGCATTAGACCATCAGTCCAGGCTTGTATTATTTCGACTGGGATGCTTTTAAATGACATTTTTATAGCATTATATATTTTTTTATTTTATGGCAGACTATATATTAGGCATACTATGACACTTATGACAAACTATATACTACATTTTGTATGACTCTTATGGCATACTGTACTTTGACCTTTATTATGAAATACTATGAAATTTTTATGACTTTTAACGCATGCTATGACATTTTATGGCATACTATGACTTCTTTTATGACGTACTAGATTATGAAATTTTTATGGCCTACTCTATTTACTGACGCAATAATAAAAGTACCAAGACAATATTTGGCTTTACTGGTGTTTCCTTACTCTGAGTTCGTCCAGCATCCTCTGGTCGTCTTAGATCTCATCTCGGAGGCGGCTGAGCTGCTTCTGATGAGCCTCCCTGTGGTCCTCCAGCTGCTCCTCCAGCATTTCCTGGAGAACAGAGACGCAAAAAAAAAAAAACACATTACAAACACACAATCATTCAAATGTAAACATGTCATTTGACTGTTGCAGTTTCCAGCTGTGTGCAGACGGTAGTGTTTTTCCGGTCCTCATCTCCCTCACCTTGATGTCTTCGTCTCCATCCAGTCTGCTGCTCCTCCTCCAACACCTTGGGTCGTTTCTCTGAGAACCAACAAAAAAGACAAATGAAGTCCTTAAATGTAATTTCAGCTTCAGGTATTCTGAAGTTCTGCACATCAGAGATAATGATATTCTTGGGAAGTGTAAATCACACTGAATGTCTGAATGTCATGTCTATTACAGACCATATCTTATAATTTAATGAATTTTCAAGAAGTTCATAACAAAGCTAAAGAGGCCACTGAATTTAAAATGTTTTCAATAGTCAACATTAAATACTAACGCAGCTGATAATGAGAAAAAAATATCCTACCTCAGAGCTTCAGCACAGGAAAAATGTTCTCTCAGTTGGTCTAAAAAAACTAAAGAGAATTTCAAAAATCTGTATAAAATCTTTAAAAGCATTAACGGTATCTATTATATTGGACTGTCGCAGACCATAGGAATAACATGTATGAATTTTGAAAATGGGTGTAGTTCCCCTTTAACAGCCATCTAAATAAACATAATAAAACATGTAGTCTATACTATACTAACGAATAATATCTTTACTTTTCTAATATATGTATTTAAACACAAATATCTCATTATTCTAACAGTTTAAAAATAAAGATGTTGATTTGTTGTTTAAAAAAAGGACACATTGACAAACGTTATGCCATTGCTTTTAGGAATACAATTTATTAAGGTTTTTCTTATGAAGCAAATGTTAAGTTTTACAAAATACTTTCATATTATGTTTATGAATGACAGCTTCCTTAGGAAAAAGGATGCCAGTATGAGCACATTTTGTATCAATGTATCTAAATTACATGCAGCCACAATGACTTTGATGGCTTAAACTTTTACTGAACTTCAACTGAATTAACATTTTGTAACTGTCAGCTGATGATATCTTCATTTTGTGAAAGAGTTTGCAGAGAGCCATAATGAAGCGGCGTAAACATTTTTATGCTTTAACTCGCAGGAACCGTTTTTTTTCACAAGGCATTAAAACATCACAGAGAGAGAGAGGCACAAGAAAAGCAGCAACATCTAAATGCAACAAGAGAAAGATGTCTATGAAACAACAGTCCAACAGTTGACTGGTTTATACATTCAGTTTTAAGCAAATGTTTTGTTTATATAAGAAACTCCATTGTAACAAGAGGATTGTGGATGTTGCGGAACTGGGTAGTGATTCAATATTTTGCATGACCTTTTATCTTGATGAAAAAAGTTTAGCTTATAACGCATAAAGAATACAAACATTAATCTAAATTTCTCACAAAAAGAGATCCAACGCAAATATAGTAATTACTAGGGATGCACAGCTACCGATACTTATCGGATATCGGTCCGATACTGACTCAAATAGCTGGATCGGATATTGGTGACAATGAGGCCGATCTATTCAATTCAATTTTATGTTTATATATTATATACTGTAATTTTAATTTCTGTTTAAATTTTGACCAATTTGTTGCTGCATTAAAAAGGTTTACACTTGAATTGTAATTCCTGTTGATTTTGAAGATTTTTTACCAAGTTGCTGGTATACGATTTACCATTTTAATAATATATAACAATTAAATACATTTATATCTATGTATTTATTGGTCACATTTTGTTTTACAAAGTTAGGAAAGCAATGTTTAAGTCAGGCCTGATGTTGCCTTACACATAAAGAATGATCCCAGTCACTTCCACACCGTGAGGCATACAGCTTATTAATTAAATACTGGTATCGGATCGGTACTCGGTATTGGCCGATACCCAAAGCCCAGGTATCACCATCGGCGTCGGGATTGAAAAAGTCGGATCGATGTATCCCTATTTATGGCAATAATATATCCAGTTTTATCATTCTTTGTATAACCATGCAGTTTAAAGCAATATACATATATACAATATGTTAAAATCATATATATTGATATTCTATATATTGATATTGTCTAGCCTTTGCTGAATTGCAGATGTTAGTGGAGATTTCTTTCGATCACATGACATGACAGAACACAACACGCAAGTATACAGTGAAGTGGCTGTCAACAGTTTTCCATCGAAGTTCAAGAGTGTGCAGTTTTTCACTGCAAAAAAAAAGAAAAGAATGAAAAACAAATAAATAATTCAAAAAAGTACAAAAAACAAGAACGCACACAACTCATATCAATCAGTGCTTCCCACAGAGATAATATGAATAATATGAATTATGTAACACAATGTTATAACACCATTGAATAATATGAAAATAATTAATAAGAACCCATTTTAATTGTCATGCGAATCAGCTAGTAATGAATAATTTGTGTCACTTGGCAGTAGAATACAGCTTCATAAGAAAAGGTCTAAATATCATACGTTCAACAGGTTACGCTACAGCATCGGTGATAAATGGAATCAAATTTCAATATACTGTATCTTACTTTAGCATTTACAGTACATAGTGAGTACATTAAAATGTACACTTGACAAGTCAGTGTGTTGTTTTGTAGGTTAAAACCTATATCTGGTTGAACTATTTACTTGCTAATAGATGGTTCTTTAATTGTTAGGCTAAACTCTCAGCTCAACAAAATTGGCATTCTTTAATTTGACCAGTGAGGCCTCCAAGGAAATCTTGAAGCTGATCTTCCTGAAATTGTTGCCACAGTGTCTTAAGTGAAATGCATATGTAATTGGCAGGGAGATTTCAGAATCATTCCCCGTTTGAAAAGTTCACCCCAGTTCCTTCATTCTGGTTGAAGAAGTGCTGCCAGTAAAAAAAGTCTATCATCGAGTTTGGAATGAAAACTTACAGACGTGGCCGACAAGCGCTGGTATTGCGCGTACTGTGCAGCCCACTGGAGACAATGACGTGCACAGAAGCAATCTTCAGTCAATGTCCAATTAGCAGAAGACCTATAGGATGAGGGTGAAGGCCACCACTAGAAGGGTGTGTCCATCTGGCTGCATTTTGCAGCAGGTGACACCACACCGTAGCTCCGCTCCTGCCACCTCAGCCACTGCATGTGGACCTCTTTTTGGACCTGTCAAACACACAAACACATACAGAAAATGCACCATTAGGCTGTTTTCAAACTAGTACGATAATGGTGTTTCAACTCATATGCCACATATATTTGTTTAAAGCATTATATGCTTGGTTTATGATTTAAAAAAAAAATCTAATTTAATATATATTGCAACACTACAAGATAATAAACTTAATAGTTATAGTTAGCAATAGTTCGACATTTTGGGAAATATATTTCTTTGCTTTCTTGTTTCTCCATTAAATATAAGGCTACAACCAGCGGCTGGTTAGCTTATCT
This sequence comes from Hozukius guyotensis, assembly GCA_916700995.1. Taxonomy (NCBI): domain Eukaryota; kingdom Metazoa; phylum Chordata; class Actinopteri; order Perciformes; family Sebastidae; genus Hozukius; species Hozukius guyotensis. Next base: position 48,229 of record CAKALU010062578.1, on the reverse strand, counting down.
TAATACAAAGAATGGGGGGAAACAGGTAACCTGGCTATGTCACAAAGTACGCCTACCAGCACCACTAAACATCATGTTATATCTTGTTTAATTCGTACAAAAATTTAAGTGTTAGAACAGCAATGAGCCGGACAGTTTCTTGCTCAGGAGCAGTGCTTCTTGGAGTCTACACTGGTTACCTGGCAACTGCTGGTAGCCAAGAAAGCAAATAAGTCTGTTTCCCAAAATGTTCAACTATTTCTTTGAAATTCAAAAAACAGGACCAAAAAAATTGAATTCAGTTTTGGTAGGTAAAACTTGAACATTAAAGTCAATAATTTGTTCCCCCTGCATTACATCATTTTAATGGATATTAAGTTATCAAATGTATTTATTCGGCATGTTATTGGGGTATCTGTGAAATCCGAACATTATTCATTGATAAACCACAGCTGTCATTTTTTATCCATTTTTTAATCTACAAGAGCATATAGATTAAATTAACTAATCCAATAGTCTATATGATGATTCAGTGGCTTCCAAGTACTACCCATGAGGCCCTAAAGCACCAAACAGATGAACATATGTTAGAGTTATTGTGTACTGAGTATTTAACACTTCTTGATGGTTACATTAAGTGTTCGAGGTCCTTCCTTTATGCAATGAGGGGAAGAGACGTGCAAATTATTTTGCTTTTTAAGCCCTGACAACTGTGAACCACTCACCCCTCACTGGTATGTGATCTGGGTACACAGGCTTATTATGCAACAGAGAACTGTAAATTGTCTGTGTGCTTTGCTGAATATGTTATAGTGAATGCTTGAGAGTGGTGTGGCTTGTACTGACCTCTTGATTGAGAAAGCAATAGAGAATCGCTACAAGAAGCCCCTGCAAGAGAGATGGTTTGAATCATTAACATTTAGGACTAGTCCGCACCATTCAAAAGTTTGCTCATGTGAAGATAGCTTAAATAGCAGATGAGAGCTGATAGGCTGAAGAAGAAAAATAGGTCAGAAAAATCTATTTCATTTCACTCACACAGCCAGCAAACGTGAGTGGAATAATGAATGGTTTGGATTTATATCTCAATAATACACTGCTGTATAATCTAAAGGAGAAGGCTGTAAACTCTGCTGCCTTTACTCTTATCTTTATACTAAAACATGCTGAATAAAATTGGACAGAATTGTTTCACCTGGGGGCTTTTATAATTCAGTTTGTGGTACCACAAAACATGGGCGCACTTGTTGGAGCTCATTTGAAAATCCTCAAGGAAAATATTGTCTGTACTCACTGTTCCTTAGAACTCAGCAAACTGTTAGAAAACAGTCTTTTCAAACCCTCTGCCCAGCAGGTGAGCTGTGAGGTGAAGAAACCCAGTCCTGAGGCTCTGACCATGTGCAAAACACAGGTTCCTCTGGCATGCAGCTGCAAATCCTAAACACCTCTACTGCAGCAGAACGTCAAGGTTTAGCAAAATCCAACCGACGCACACTACCCAGAAATTCACAAACGGTCAGTGTATCTTTTGGTCATTCGATTTTATATTTCACAGAAAAAACGGGTTGATTTTCATTTTCTATTTCTAAAAACAAAAAATAAAATCACTAGAAGACAGAAACAAAAAAAACAAAACGGGTTTTTTATATTCTGCGACTGGAAGTTGTCATTTACAAAGTAAGAGCTCGTATGAGGACGGTGATGTGTATGAGAGGAGGAAAAAACATGACTGCACAAAAACTGCAGTCATGTCTTCTTTCCCTGAGACAAACTCTTTTATTGTTTCAAAAAAATAAGTACTGATCCATGTCTCACTGATCTTTATTCCATGGTCTTCATGACTTGCTTTTACTTGACAAGCATACATTGTGATGTGCTATTGTGTGTAGCTGTGTATTGTGCGTTTTGTATGTTCTTTCTTGTATGACTGTAGTATGTTTCTTTGTTTTGACCTGCCAAGGGACTACAGATGTGAATTATCTTAAAGCTATAATCTGGTACGGTGCATCAAATGGTGACATTTATGTTTTAAACTGTACATGGTCCCTTTTAAATAAAACAATAAAATAATAAAGTCCATCACCTTCAGTTACACAGCAGCATCGTACTTTTTTTCCTCATACACAGCACCGTCCTCATACGCGCTCTTACTTTGTAAATGGCAACTTCCGGTTGCAGAATATGAAAAAACGGGGCGTTTTTTCGTTTCTGTCTTCTAGTGATTTTTTTTTTGTGATGTTTTTATAAATTAGAAAATGAAAATCAACCTGTTTTTTTAAGTTTAGTTCGTCCCTTTTTAACCCTGATAAAGAAAAACAATTTTTATTTCAATTTTATTTTCTGTACTTTAAAACGAAAATCAAATAACCACACATTATTTTGTTTTTTAATATCTGTTTGTGAAAGAAAAATTGAATGACCAAAAGATACACTGACCACAAACACTAATGAACTTCTACCTTTTCAGATGAATCATTGGTGCCCCTCTTCACTCCCTGATGGAGCTAGTCAAAGACAATTTTTGGAACAGTAATGCAAACAGCACTTTACTATGGACATAAATGCACTTTCCTCTGCTTCTAAACACGACTGCAAATTGGGTGTATGACTGCAAATTGTATGAAATTGTGTCTGAAACGTTTATTTATTTTATTCTTTTATTGTTATTTTTAGGTATGTTAATTTTTAATACTTATTTATTCTATCCTTTTTAATGCACTGACGGGAGCTGGGAGAAACAATATTTCGTTTCCTTCTGTGTATGCAAATACTCAGTGAAATGACAATAAAGTGAATCTTGAATCTTTCTCTTTTAACTATAAATGTCCAGCTACATTTCTCAGTGTTGATACTCACTCAGAAACTCGGTGGCAAACGGGTTTCCCGCAGGTACTCAGTCTCTGTCCTCCTAGCTAATGCTAGCGCCCTTGCTAGCTAGCTAATTAGCAACAGGTGGTTTTGGCGGTTGAGCCAATTCAGTAGAATTACTGTATGAAAACAGCTCCAACACACGGCTAACTCTCCCGTTTTCACAGGTTACGCATTAATACAAAACTCCCCACTTTTATCTTTGATGAACATCAGTAAATAAACAGATTATAAGGTATTTACAACCAGCAGCGTCTCTATATTTCAGCCGTTTGTTTGCTCTCCGTCCGTTTTGTCCCGCCCCCCTCTCAGAACCCGGAAGTAGGCAATTATACTCATCTCTGATTGGCTAATAACAAATTGACACCTGACCAATGCACACAGAGGAAAAAGACATGAGAGGTTCAAGGGCTACTGAAAACAGAGGATTTTTCAATACTTTACTTAACAAACTATTCATTTCTCCATAGATGTAACAACTACTTTCTAGGTTGCGCACACAGAAATGACAGCTAATCTTTTTCACTTACAACTAACTAAGCCACAGGGGTCAAAAGGTCAAATTTTATGTATGCAATGATACAAATAAAGTTTAAGTTGTTTTTCTTTTAACCTGGGATGCATGAAATGAAAGTACTTAATTATAAGATCTGCTCCCTCTATGGAGTCTTTCAAAGCACAGCTCAAGGCCCACCTCTTTTCTTTGGCTTTTGAATGTACTTGAATTGTGATTACCAATTGGCCTTTTATAATGCTCATTATAACAGTCTTTTACTCATGGATTTTATCTTGGTCTCTGTCTGTGGATATGTGTGATTTTGTTGTCTGCTCTGTTGACCTGTTTTTATTCTGCCTATGTCTGTAAAGCATTTTGGTCAGCTCATGTTGTTTTAAATGTGCTTTAGAAATAAATTTGACTTGACTTGACTTGACTATTCACATCTGAATACTGAGAGACGCGGACATGTACAGAAGAGGAAATCTAAGTTTTAGATAACTGTAGAGCTGTGGGTGAAGGCTATAGGCCTACTACCTTAAGTATAAAATCTGACCATCGGCCGTTCTGGGTCCTCTCTCTGCATCTCCTGGCTGTTGGTGCCTCGTTCCAACTGACAGACCTGGAACTCAGTCCTCCAGGAGATTTATCAATTTAATTCAGTCCGAAGGGGCTTCTTGGCATGGGAAACAAACGTTTACATTACCAAAGCAACTGTGAACTAAAAACAAAAATCTGGTCCTCTCTCTAGGTTCCCCTGGAGGTGAGGAGGTCGTGTTGCTCAGGCTCTTTTTGTTTGGCGACGCCTGGAAGCTGCTTGACATCTCCTGGATCCATCTCATATATGTTTCACATTATATGTATAATTTTTATTTTGTCACATGGATTGTTTATGTTGTATTGTCATTATGTTGTCACTCTGTACACACGACATCTATTGTACATCTGTCTGTCCTGAAAGAGGGATCCGTCCTCTGTTGCTTTTCCTGAGGTTTCTTCCATTTCTTTTTCCCTGTTAAAAGGGTTTTTACCTTATCTGATGAGAGGGTTATACTGTAAAGGACAGAGGGTGTCGCATGCTGTACAGATTGTAAAGCACCCTGAGGCAAATTTGTGATTTTGGGCTGTACAAATAAAATTGACTTGACTTGACTCTATAGCAATGCAAAAGGTATCACACACCAGCGATAATTGAACCCATATTTCAAGACGTACATATTTGTTAACGTAGATACATACCAAAGAAATAATATGTTGACAAAATTAAAGGGATACTACAATGGTTTTTGAGCATGTACAAATATATTGCTGTCAGAATATGTGTGTGTGTACCTGGAAGGATCCCAAGCAGAGCTCGATGCAGAGGCGAAGGTTAACATTGAAGTAGTCAGGCAGAAAATTGAAGACCATGTAGTGAGTACCAAACAAAGGAATGAGGAGGAGGGTGGACTTAGTCAGGCGTCTGTTGCACAGAAGGAAAGAAACAAGATGCAGGAGGTGAAGCTACCTCGGGGAGTCATTTAGTGTGTGTCTAATCTGAATGTTGCTCCGGATAGCATGCAGGCATGCTAATTATCAGATGCCAATCAAGAGGATGCTTTTGTGTGAGTGCATCAGTTTGTATGCGGCTTGTGTTTATGAGGGGAAAGGTAGTAGCAGGTGCGATTCAAAGTGAGGACAATAAAATGTGAGTGCATAAGTAATGGTTTTATTTGGGGGAACATATCAATCTACCTGGTGCAATTAAGTTAAGCATCACTCAACTTACATACCTTTGGTGAGTCTTTTTTAAGCTTCGGATATGCATAATGTCCCTGATTGCTTCCAGCCAATTAGTGAGCCTATTTCAATTAGAAATTCTCACTCTAGGATGTGGAAAGGTAGACGTGGCCAGACTGACTAGTTTGAGGTTTGGTGGTGACTGAATAAATTATACATTGCTGACTTTGGTGTATCAAAAGTTTTCACACAACTTGCATATTTCCCTACATCAAAGTGTCCACTTATTAGAGTGAAAAAAGTATCAAAGAGAGTGAAAAAGTATTTGAAAATGTGTCTGTAAAAGCTTAACAGTTCAAGATAAGCAAGTCACACATGCAGATACAACTTTGAAAATCCAACACTGCATGAGAAAAAGATGAAAGCTAAATTTGATAAATGCTGTAATGACTAAAGTAGGAGATACTGTATCACTGCTGAGTTTAGCATACTCATACTGTGTCTGCAGCCAAATCATTACCTGTACTGAGAGGAGTTATTGAAGTGGATCAGCCGAGGGTTGAGCTTCTGTATCAGGATTCTGATGATGTTCATGAAGAGAATGAAATTGACCTGTTGATTGAAAAAGCAAGAATGAAAAAATAAGAAAAAAAAAGTTTGACTTTAATGAGATGTCTTGTTAGGTATTTGGCCAAAAGTCACGTACAACGAGGTGATGAAATGTCATGGCAACAATAAAGGCAGCCAAGTGTGTAATTGACTAGGATTGGTGTGAGGGCGTTTTTTTGACACTCTATTCTAACATGCACAAAAGATGTTTTTTTCAAATAATTTCCTTTAAAAAGAAAGTAAACAAATAATCTGCATAACAATCTGCCAGGCGCATGATTAAGTTTTGTTTGTTTCGGCACAATGGAAGCATTTACCGCTATAGACACAACAATTGGTCCCTTGATGATCCACCAATAGGGCGAGTCCTCGTTGATGTCCCAACATCTATGTAGGAAGACAATTTGAAATGCAAACTTTAGTCAGTCTGTACAAGTTCTTTTTTTTCAATAATATGTTTAGAGTTTTCAACATTTTATATAATATAAATATATACATGATATATAGCCTACATAGATTCATACATATTAACAAACAATATTAAAATGATTAAAAAATAAATAAATAAAATGAACTTTAAAATAAGTGGTGAAATAATAATATTTTTAATAATTATTATAATAAAAAATCACCAAAGGTTGTACATTACAATAGACAGACACACATTTACAATACCTATATATTCAACACGTATATTGCTCTACATTCATCTACAACAGTTGCTCATATGAACTCAATTACAGATGCTATAATTATCCTTCCCCAGACTCGTTCAACATGAGATAAATCCTTCAGATGATTTATAAATGTGCAGCAGTGCTTTTGAGGCATGATGTACAACTGACTGTAGAATAAAAATTAACTCTTAACCAGCAATAAATAATAATGAGTGCAAATTACAAATTTGTTTAAAGGGTTAAGTACCTGACCTTCCAACCTAAGAGCGTTTTTCTTCATCAAAAACCAATACTGTATATCATTACATTTTAGAAAAATGCTATACACTGTGGCTCTGTTGGACATTAAGTGTTGCAGTGTGCTGTAATTATAAGAAATAACTGTGCTTGAGGAGATAAGGTACTAAAAGTTTATACAAACTCTGTGTCCTCAAAATACACCCTGGATCCAATCCACAGGATAATGAAGAGCACAGGTACTCCTATAGAAAGGCAGAAAAGATGCAATCAATACACACTAAGTTGGTTGAATCATAATGAGACAGTTACCATTGTGTGAACCTGTTGATTGACAACTTTTTTCAATATCTGTATTGATCTGTAAATGCAATTTTTTTATTTCTTTATGCACTACACGTCTACGGTACATTCTCATCAATTTCTTGCCTTGCCACTGCTGGGACAAATTCCTGTATATTCATTGTACTTGTGGCAAGTTAAGTGGCAAGAAATCCACAAACATAATCAAATACATTAGTAGTGACTGGCACAGGGGTGTTAACTTTAATTCAGTTTGTTTGGTAATTACAGCCGTTGACACCGAGCCAGGAGAGTTTCTGGCTGTATTAAAATAAGGTCTGTCTGCTTCTTGTCGTCCCGAAAGACAGCTGTGAATCTCCTTTGAATCACAGAACTGCAGTACATGTCAAACTTTTCAGCTGAATAGGTTTGGAATCAGTCATCTGATTTTGGAGAATGAAGCATCATTACACTGTTTGGCCCTCACATTGTCATCTTAGGCCCTGTGGCATGGTGTTTAAGAGTGGTATGTTTGGAATTAAAAAAAATACACGCTACTTGGAAGTAATTAAATGTCAAAATTTCAAATTCTCTAGTGAGTGACTCTGTGGAGACATAAAGTAAATGTCAATTATTTTTTTTTAAAGTCCCAGTGAAACGGAAGTTAGAGCGTCTTTAGCTACTGTACTGAAGTATTCCCCACTAAAACTGCATATTTGAGCAGTGTACAGTTACAAGAACAATTTAAATCAAATCCTTCACATTTGATTGGAGAGGGTGGGCTTAGAAGGTAGCGTGATTCGTAAATCTCCACATACGCCTCTCTTGAAGCTAAAAGCTGCAGATTAATTGATGGATGGATGTCATGATATTATTGGTTGAAATTGGTTGGTACTAGCTGACGTAAGCACACGTCATATTTTGTTTTACAGGAAGAAAAGATGATTGGATTTTGATATGAAAATATTTTTATATATATTTTAATATATTTTTTTTGTAATTTTTTTTGCATATATTGTTAAATAACTGCACGATATAACCGGGGATGTGATCTAAAAAGGTTAAAAGGGCATTTTTCCATTTCATCTCAACCTTAAATTTGAAACTGCAAAGCTGCTGATGTGACTTTTATAAGTACGGGATAATGCCTGATGAGGTGAAGACGTGGAGGCCAGAACCGTCCAACGCGCAGCAGTTGCCTCCTCACAGTCCATTAATTCCTGATAATGGACACCTTGAAGGGCATTATCCTGCTTATACCATGGTCACTCGCCAAAGAAAAAAAAATAGACCACTAATTTATATTTTCAAGGTTTTCCACGATGGCCCTCATTTAATTAAGTGTGCTACACTCATTTGTAGATAAATAAAAAGACATATAAATAAAAAAATAAAGAAACCTGGTATGTGACTTGGAAAAAAATGTGCAACACAAGGTAAATTGTTTCCAAAATAGTTCTGTTCCAAACAACATGCAAGTCACGGACTGGAAACTGCATATCTAGTGGAGAAATACTCACACTGTGTGATTTGCCAAGAAGAATAACAGTCTGGAGCATCAAATTATAGGGATGTTAATAAAAAAAAAAACATCTATTTTCTGAGATCAAAGAAAGCAGAAACTCATTCAGCACATGACGCACTGGTTGCATAAACCGAATAAACAGCACACAAACCAATGTGGACTCAAGTGCACTTGCAAACTTTTCAGGCAATTTACATTGATAACTGTTATTCTTGCTGATTATAGCATGTCACTTTTTCTCTTTCTCCAATTTATAAGCATAAGTCACCTTGAGCCAACTTACATTTAATACAGAGGTGAAAACTCAGACCTCTGTAAAATATTAATAATCCAGTCTTTTTATGTCCACTCATTTTGTAATCCTTTGCATTTATTACCTGCAAATGTACCCTACTTTATTTCATGTCAAAGTCTCTCACCCCATCCCAGCAGGCTGAAGCCCCAGAGGCATCGACGGCTGTGATAAAAGGACGAAAGCAGCAGGGAATTGAGGTAGAGCGCCTCCACCAGGAGCCAGAAAAAATTGGACATTACACAGTAGTGACAGAAGACCACAGAGGCTTTACAGGCAAACTGGACAGACAAAAACAGTAAGGAAAAGAAGGACATAGGGTGAATTGTAAGTAGGTATTAGTATGAAAGAGGAGGTGCGATGAGAGCCGTGGGGAATCTGCCCATAGGAATTTCTTAATACAACCAAGAGCCTCTTGTTCTTACTGTGGAAAGCGTGCAGTGGTTGGTGTCATCGCTCGAGAACAGAGTTGCATCCTTTATGAACACCGCCACAGCTTTCAGGATAAATGTGATGAAAAGTTGGATGTGAATGAAGTTTCGGGCACAACGCAGCCTCCTGTTGAAAAAATCAGGCAAGATACACGTAATAAATGTACTGTAGTGTTGTCTAATGCACAAAAATATTCGGTACAAGTCGGTCAAAATATATTCTGCTTTATAAACACATTGTTACACTACATGTTACACTACAATAGCTATAATGCCTTGGTGTCCATGGTTTTTGATCATACACTGTATATAAGAAGTGGACGTAGTCACACTGACGTCAGCCATTGGTTTGTGGACTATGGTTTTGAAGCCTTGAATTTGACATTTTGGCCGTCGCCATCTTGGTTTTTGGCCGTCGCCATGTCGCTTTTTTGCAACCAGAAGTGACACGAGAGGGTGGAGCTAAGTACAACCAAACTCTGAATAAGATGTTTTCAGGCGACCAAAAAGTTTATAATTAGCTTTCATGAACTGAAAACACACTGAAAATTTCGGACAACTCCCAGACCGGACAACGCCGTGGGAGCGGCCTGTCAATCACAAGGTAGCCCCGCCCTAAAGCATCCTCTGCTTTATGGTCTATTTGACTCTAAATGGGACCATAATTTACTAAATGAACATCATGCTGTATTGAAGAAGACTTGAAACCAGCAATTGAGACCATAAACTCATGTTTACAATGTTTACTGAGGTAATAAATCAAGTGAGAAGTAG
>CAKALU010062578.1:19484-33269 GCA_916700995.1 Hozukius guyotensis | reverse complement strand
CACCTGAAAATAAGCATAATAGGTCCTCTTTAAAAAAAAAAAACTACTTTGATTTCAGTCTCCTGTAACAATCTAACAAGCCTGAGCACTGAGAGCCGGCATGAGTCTAATCAACAAAACAAATCAGTAAATGAAAGACTGAACGGGTAAATAAATTAACATACTTGGATCAGAAACACCCTTTGCTTTCATTAGAGCAACAATGTTTGACTCACTGGTGAACGCGCTGCTCGCATCATTATCTCAGCCTGAACACCCAACTAACCCCCCTCTTTCACCTTGTGATCCGTTAGTCACCTGTGTTGTTTTTGAAGAGGGAGAAGACGGCAGGACAAGCTCTCTGGACTGTCTCCCCAGCGGCTGCATGAGGCCAGCAGGCGACTGCATCCCAGAATGGTCGACAACCTTTTCGGAGAAGGAGAAAGAAGGAGTAAGTGTCTATCGGGGTAGTTAATCAGAAGACAGATTCCATAAACACACATTTATATGCACTGTCATACACCGCCGCCCGAAATGAACACAGTTTAAATATATACTCATGTAGATACCGTAGAGGTAAATGGGGTGTATCATGCACAATACCTCCGACGTCATTCCTCAAAGCCATAACATCCGCCTCTGTGTAAATTGTATTAAGACAAGAATGAGGAAGTACTGTACATCTCCAACGAAGACCTTTATCTTGAGATAGATTACCTACATAAATCCTGATGTAACTATCCTTAATGGTCTCCTCTACAGATGCATCACAGTGATAGATCCCCCAGTGCGTTTTCATTCTGCAGTTGGGACGCCCTGACAACTGATGATTCTCTGTGAAGCATTTGTTCCAGCTTAGACTCGAGTACTTAATGTGAACATTCACAGTATATTTCATATCACAACTACAGCCACGCCTGCGTTTATATGAGCTATATACAGCTGCAGGGTGATTTTAAAACGGAAAACACACCTTCTGTGCTTCTGTTGCCCTGCTCTGCAACGTACTGCAGGCAGCGAAGCTCCTCTTTCTCCATCTGAAATATGTACTCGCATTCAGGGTGCAGGCTCGACAAAGCCTAGAGGTAGTAAAAAAGGAAGGAAGGAAGGAAGGAAAGAAGAAAGGAAGGGATGCTCGATTAGATGTATAGAGACATTCAAGCAGAGGACACAGCGGCCACTCAGTCTGTAATTCCATGAAAAAGGCATTTCATGTCATGTGTATGTCAATTTTTAAAGGGCAGTGAATCATTTTGCCTTCAGCAGGAAATGCTTTCCCACTAAAACAGTAACCTTTTGGCTAAATGTACCTATTTCCGTCTATGGCATTAAGCAAAATTATCTTTTACTACAGCGCCCAGAGAGGGGAAGCACAGTAAATTCATTTAATGAGTTTGTCCCTGAGGACACAGACGATTGTCTTGGCCTCCAACAACTATGCGCTCCATTCATTTAGCGGCGCTCAGAGATCCTTAAGCTATTCTGTCCCTGCTCATCTCTCCGTTTCCTGATGCCATATAAAAACAGAATAACTGTAATTGCATTTGACTGACATTTATCTCAGACTTAAAGAAATAAGAACGACTAATGTAAGGTGAATGTTGGAGGGTAATGTAGAGAGAAGAAGAGGGTGGATGGAGGAAGTATGCACCGAGGACAGTATTGTCATGATTCTGTGGTAATTGTCCTTTTGGCTGTACCGCAAAACTGTGAGTGCACTGTGATAATAAACCTGTTTCTCAGTCTGTGCCAGTGAATATAGTGGTGCAGGGATGACGTATTATGGTAGGCCAACCCGGAAGTTAGAATCACAATGGTTCCTTTGACGAAAAGCCAATGGGATATTTATATTGGATTTTTGATTACAGCAGAAACGGGTAATGTCCAAAGGTGGTGACGGGTTTCCAGATGAGAGTAATGCCAAAGAAAAGGGTCAAAGTGGCAAGACGGGCCAGAAGTGAGTCCACATAACAAATCTATCGATTTTATTTTAAACGTTTTATAAAACAGATTATATCTCTGTACTCACTGAAAAGGTCAGTGGTGAGAAGAGGAGTATATTGTGTGAGTGGGCTCAACTTCTCTGGGGTGAATTAAAGTGTCATTTATTTTTATCTCATGCTGCTGGTGAACTTAAGTAGTCTTGAATGTAAAGGTCAGAGCAGCAGGCAAGGTCCTTTTTTTGTAAGCTTTGACAGCATACTGCAACAGTGTGTTTCCTGATAAAATCTTCCATGGTACTGCTACTGAAGTCATGGATGGATTACTGAACGGGTCTACCAGGCACAGGCCCAGGGGCCCAAGGGGGTCAGGGGACCTGACTTTCAAAATCTTGCTGAAAAAAACAACAACAAAAAAAACAGAAAACGACTACAAGGAGATGCAAAATGACCACAAAGACATCTAAAGTTACTACAAAAAGATGATGCAAAATGACCAAAAATAGATTCAAAACAATCACAGAGATGCAAAATTACTAAAATGATGCAAAACAACAACAAAGGGATGGAAAATGACTAAAAGTAGACTAAAAGATTTGGGACTCTTTGAGTTTGGGTGTCTTTTTCCTATGTAGACAGGGTGGGGTCCTCTTACATGTCTGTGCCCAGGGGCCCATTGTCTTTCTATCTGCTTACTTTTAATGTACCTACACATTTTGGCATCATATAATATCTGCTTTCATACTGTACCTTGATTTTTGATCTCTATCATTTAGGCAAGTGAAACACATGAGATTTGCTTGCATGTTAGAAAAGATTAATTAATTTTAATTACTGCACCCTTGAGTTTATAGTTAGACTAGATGTCTGTGTGTTTCGTACCTGGGATGTACTCACATGAGCAACGAGTCTAGCTTTCGCTTCCTGGCTGATAAAAAGACCAGGAGTCGCTGGATAAAACACATTAGGTAAGATAACGTTTCATTTGTGCGTGCAACATAGCTAAGTTAGCTAGCTAGTGTTGGTGATGTATATTGTGCGAGACAAGAGATGTAGTTCACTGAGCGGTTTCACACAAAACTAAATGATACTACGACAAACTGAGACTTTCTTGACACGCAAAATTATATTTTAAATTGACAAACATCATATGTGTGATTTATGGCGCAATTCTAACGGGATCAGAAAAATATTTGTCTCTCGCAGTTGACTACCGGATATTTTTTTTTTGTAAATAAGGTCCCATGGGGTCCACCGGAAGTGGAGGAACTTCTCCTCTCTATAGTAGCTAGAATGTGTAAGGCACAATGTGATGTCAGCAGGAATTAAAAAAACGTGTGTGTGTTAATAAGAAGAGAGACGCAAATGCAGATAAGAGCGAGACAAAAGTAGAAAAAAGGAGGTACTTAGTTAGAGGCTGATATGTAGCCTAATCATGATGCCCCTCCATTTTCAAAATTACTTGAAATTTTGAAATGTTTTGCATTAGGTTTTTCCATGCTGAGTAATTTTGAGGCTGCTTTTTAAGTCTCTCTTCTTGGTTTTAGTAGATGAAGGTGAATTAACACAACAGGTCGCAGACACATCCCTAATGAAGTCATCTCCGTTATTGATAGGCATGTTGCACAGACGTTTGTCCTGGATTCAGCTCAGTTAGTTCCATCTCATTTTGCAACACCTGAGGGAACTCTTAATGAAAAAGAAGCTTCAGAGGCTAAACTCCTCTGGGACCACAAACGCTCCCTCTGGAGAGTTTCCCCCACTCACCAGCTCTCTGAGTGTCCTCCAATATGACGCTCTCGTTGTGTGTTATGAACATTTCCATTAATGAGATCTATGAGTTTCTCTGAGGGGGAAACAGAAACATCTGCACCCGTACAAACCCACCTGGAGCCATTTCATGAAATTACATGACTGAGTACGCCTTGCATAGATATGGCCCTTTTATTATCATAATGTTGTGCATACGATTTGAACTGAGTATGATGTTATTGGAAAAACAAAATCACTTTGAAAATTGAGAATAAAATGCCAAACGTGTAATGGCAGGGCACAAACAGGTTATTTGTCCAAAATATTTTAATTTTTTATCATAAAAGTAAAGTAAAAGAAGGAGATTGATGAGTTTCAAACACAGATTTAGATTCGACATTAATGTTTTCGACACATAGATAAGATATCTAATCTTCTAATTCAATCACGCTACAGTTGAACAGGTGCATCTTACAAGAAACAGCCTTTGAGATTCACATCAAAGGCAAAGCCAGACCTTTGAAGGATTTAAACCCCAAATGCAAGAATAGTTGAAGCTGCAATGCTGCACCTTGAAATTCATCAGGATACATTTGAAAATAGATAACCATAGGTGAAATTGGTTTGGACCGAAGCTCTTCATTTCTGTCTCTCCAACACAATCATTCACCTCAGTCCTTTCTCCTCATTTTGTGTCTTAACTGACAACTTGTTCATCTCACACATATACACACACACAAATAATGGGATTCCTAGGGAAAAAAAAGCCGGAGCTTGTGTCTGTGCAGAATAACAAACCACTTTACTAAATATGTCACCTACAGAATAAACACAATACAGAAAACTAGCTGGAATTGAAAACAACCTTCCTGGCAGTTGTTGGACGGGAACAATCTTCCCCCCCCCCCCATTTTCTTTACCGTCAGTAGGAACAAACATGCATCCTCTCAACACCATCTCTCCCTCCATCATTGAGGACCAGACATGTAACATGAAGCAACCTGAGCAAATCGTTGCCAGTCGTCTTTGTTCTTAATGCAATGCTAATAATTTAATGAGAGGTGTCATTGTGCAATTTACGCAGCAATTACTGCTCTTCCTGTTCAAAGGCGGGTGAGGGACGCATGGGAAAAAAAAAAGGTTTACCTTGCCTCCAGCAGAGAAACCAGAGTTTGCGGTTAAGCGTGCTTCAAGGCGTGATGTTTGCAGGTATAACGGTATATTGTTCTCTGCTGAGTTGTTATAATTCATTGTTTGAACAAGCGTGGAATGAACAGCACCAGGCATTCACATTCAAAGCAGAAAGACTTGTGCTCTCATGTTACCATAAAGCGTACTACACAAAAGCATCAGCTAAATGACACGCTGCGTGTCAGATGGGGCTCATGTAGTGTACTTCACATGGGTTCCCTATTTATATGCAAGGGGGATGCTGTGAAGATATTTTACTCTACATAAGAATGGTGTGCAGTTGAGAACAAAGCTTTGAATGCCAGGGGGTGAGGAACAAATCAAGAGTCGAGACTGGGTGCCTGATGCATGATGGGATAAAGGGAGCATGCGTTTAAGAGACTGAAACAAACATAAGGAGAGAGATTGGGGGGGCTGCATAAGGTATGTCTGGATAATATGAGCTATGAAACTAAATGCAGAGCCAAAGGCCCCTTCACTCTGCCAGATTAGCGTGCAGTCTGCTGTAAAAATGTTCCCTGAGAGGTGAAGCCCATTATCCACTAACTAACCAAAAAGTGGCCATCGGATTGGGCTCACTTTGCAGATGTTGCTTTCTATTTTCGACAGCAAATGAGGTGCACTTTTACGCTGCTGCCTTGATTCCGTGGCACAGGACAAAAATATTAAACATGTTCAGTCAATCAGAAAAAAGAGAACGAACACAGACAGGCTCTCTGCAGTTCAGACAAAGATTGCAGCTTATATAAGAAGTGGATGTAGTCACCGTTACGTTACCCAATCGTTTGTGGCCTCCGGTTTTAAAGCTTCGAGTTTGGCATTTTGGCCGTTGCCATCTTGGTTTTTGGCCACCATCTTGTTTTTTTTGCAACCAGAAGTGACACGAGAGGGTGGAGCTCAGTACAACCAAATGCTGAATAAGGCCTTTTAGGCAACCAAAAAGGTTCTTTTTTTAAAATGTTTACTGAGGTAATAAATCAAGTGATAAGTAAGGTCATTTTCTCATAGACTTCTAAACAATCGGATTTTGTTTTGCAAACAGAGGAGTGCACTAAATTTTGCCGAGGCAAAACTGTCATGGCCATTTTCAAAGGGGTCCCTTGACCTCTGACCTCAAGATATGTGAATGAAAATGGGTTCTATGGGTACCCACGACTCTCCCCTTTACAGACATACCCACTATGATAATGACATGTATTTTGGGGCAAGTCATAGTCAAGTCAGCACACTGACACACTGACAGCTGCTGTTGCCTGTTGGGCTTGAGTTTGCCATGTTATGATTTGAGCATATATTTATGCTAAATGCAGTACCTGTGACAATTCTGGACAATATTTGTCATTGTTTTGTGTTGTTAATTGATTTCCAATAATACATTTGCATAAAGCAAACATATTATGTTGATAAGAGTATTAAAAACTTGACAAATCTCCCTTTAAGGTACATATTAAACAGATAAAAAATGTGTGATTAATTTGAGATTAATCGTGATTAACTATTCTAATCGACTGACAGCCCTAAAATTTACACATTATATCCTGTGTAGAAGTTTAAAAAGGACAAATTGTGATTTTTACTGTGGAATTATGTGCTAGACTATTTCTTGGTCAAACCACAACTTTTCCTTCGGTCTTTATGCTAGACTAGGCTAACCAGCTGCTGAATTAGCTTAATATTTATCGTATTAACATGACATCAAACTCTTGAAAATGAATAACCATATTTCTCAAAATGTCAATTTTTTAACTGACAAATGTATAAAACTCTGCTGGCTGCTTGGGAGGTGATTCAGGTTTAGTTCATAAGAATAAGATGTATATTTGGACATTACTGTTTTTTTTAATCATGCAGCAAAAAGATGACCATTTTCATCTTTCCTATTATTTTTTCTCTTCAAATTTCAATCATATC
Organism: Hozukius guyotensis; assembly: GCA_916700995.1. NCBI lineage: Eukaryota > Metazoa > Chordata > Actinopteri > Perciformes > Sebastidae > Hozukius > Hozukius guyotensis. The sequence continues at coordinate 26,496 of CAKALU010062578.1, read as the reverse complement.
TGAACATTCAAAAAAGATCCATGTACAATTGGTCTTGTCTGTGTTTTCTTTTGAAATGTGTGCGTGTGTGTGTGTGTGTGTGTGTGTTTATGGACCGTGGTAGGTCATTATAATTCTCTGCAGTCCTGAGCACTGAAAGTGAATAGACTGAAGTGGAGCACGGTGATGAGTGTCTGCCCTGTTCCCATTCTCTCTCTGTCACGCTGATCATCATACCACCTGTTTGCCTGCTTCTCATATTTCTATTCAGTTATGGAAATTAATGAGGTGGTCGTGTAATAATAACCGTACAAAGCTATTGATAAAAAAAAAAAAGAAAGGCTGTCGGCGTGTGTGGATGTGCAGAGCCTATTGTGGGCAGTTTGTTGCCCGTCTTGCTTCTTCACGGTTGATTTGCCAAGATGAATTGTACAACCACTTCAGATAATAAATAAAGTGGTAACATCAGCAAACAAAAGTCATTCAGTCTTTTTCACTTTCTGATTTCAATAAAGTGAATTCAGGTAACATAACCTCTTCCAATAGTTTAATGGAAAATGAAAAACATTTCCTTTGCTATTGTCCCATCCCACGAGCATACATTTTCCAATTGGCCTATTACACGTTTTACATCTGAATGAACAAACATAATATCTAAACATCATCACCTGTAGCCCACCAGACTACCTTTTACTTGAATCAAAATCTACACACAGACCCATCTTCAAAATGCAAATCATTGAGTACAAAATAATTATAAAACAATACCAGGTCATAGATAACAACAACAGTACAGTGGCTGCAAATAATAATTATTTTTCTTACCCATTAACCTGTAAACTATTTTCTTGATTAATCATTTGTCTATAAAATGTCCATTTCATTTATCCAAAGCCCGAGGTGACAAATTCAAAGCTCTTGTTTTTTCAGACTAATAGTCCAAAACTAGATATAGATTTGGTTTATTATAATAGTCTAGGCCTCTATAATAGTTATAATAGACTAACAAAACCAGTAAATTCTCGCATTTGGAACAAGAACGGAAGCTAAAACCAGTTAATGTTTGGCCACATTTTTCCCACATATATTGTGGAAAAACTGGCGTGGCCATTTTCAAAGGGGTCCCTTGACCTCTAACCTCAAGATATGTGAATGAAAATGGGTTCTATGGGTACCCACGAGTCTCCCCTTTACAGACATGCCCACTTTATGATAATCACATGCAGTTTTGGGGAAAATCATAGTCAAGTCAGCACACTGACACACTGACGGCTGTCGTTGCCTGTTGGGCTTCAGTTTGTTATGATTTGAGCATATATTTTTTTTATGCTAAATGCAGTACCTGTGAGGGTTTCTGTACAATATCTGTCATTGTTTTGTGTTGTTAATTGATTTCCAATAATAAATATATACATACATTTTCATAAAGCAAGCATATTTGCCAACTCCCATGTTGATAATAGTATTAAATACTTGACAATTCTCCCTTTAAGGTACATTTTGAATAGATCAAAGATGTGCGATTAATTTGCGATTAATTGCAATTAATCATGGACAATCATGCAAATAATCCCAATTAAATAATTTAATTGATTGACATATACTGTATATATATATATATATATATATATATATCACACTTGTGTATATAATATAATGTAATATAATATACTATAATATATAATATAATCCTGTCTATTGTTAACCAGTATTTGTCCTTGTTTTTAGCTGTGTAAGTAGACTACATTTAGAGCAATGAAAAAAAGTCCTTGTATGTATGTGTACACAATACTTGTTCAATAAAGCTGATTCTGATATATAAATGCATTTACATATAGTTACACCCCATATTATGCACACATACACACACAGTAAATCTCCACCCAAACTAATTTTTGTTTAATGTGAAAGATTAAATTAAAACACACACAGAATAATTAATAAATATACTATGGTGTTGGGGCTACATTAAACATTTACAATAACATACACACTCACTTTATACTTATTCACATTCATTCAGTACTTTTGGCTTCAGATCAGTCTGCTGATGTGTATTTTATGATGCAACACGTTAATGATTAGAAAATTACTTTGGACATGAGAGAAACCAAACAGCTGCATATCAGGTGCCTGCAGACAGATGCAGAATTATTAATATAATATTATTAATATGTTCAATAAAATGCAGGTAAAGAGGACATAAGAGAGGAATAGCCTCAAATCTGTAGATTAAGGCGTTTATTATCTCTCATCTCTATAAATAGTTCTCGCAAGTTTTCTACGTGGCAAAAATAATAATTTATCTTTTTTTTTTTTTTCTTTCACAAAGCTGAAGTTAAAGTGAATTTACTCACAGTTGAAGCCAACGACATGGTGAGAAAAATCCCTCTGATGTGGAGACAGGACATGTTGTCTGTTCCTCCTGTTCACTCCAACGTGTCGTTTTCATCAATGAGACCTCAGGACGGGATGCTGAGACGCTCCTCTCTCTGTCCAGGTGTAAATACAACACCTGTCAAGCATGCAACAATAGAAATGTGTGTATATTTTCAGAATAAAAGCACCACTCACAAATTATCGGTATGAAATGGCTCTGAAAACAATTTTTTTCACTGATTATTAAAGCATTGCAAAGAAATACCTCCAATACTCCAATGAAGGATGAAAGGCTTCATAACTATGTAATGCACGATTGTGAAGAGACACGTTTCTCTTTTATTTTGAAGGCATGAAGGAAGCTCCTAGTTTGGCTGGTGAGCTTTACAGCTGATGCTGAGAGAGATGCTCTAGTTTCATCCCTTTGCTTTACTGAGCCGGACTGTGTCGCCAAACACACACACAACATGTGCTCTCATGTTATTATATGTTTTTACACTTTACAAACTGAAAGAAGAGTTGAAATACTGAGATATGAGTAGCAGACTTTGATGAAAAAACTGTGTTTTGTTTGCTTTATTTATGTTTCTATTTTCTCTCTGACACGTTTATTCTTTTCAGATTGTTCATCTTATTAAGGGGAGACACTACATAAAAATATAGTTTTTTTATGCATTGGTCAATTTTGGGCTGTTTAGCTTCCATAACATGTCTTCTTTCAGACTAGTGGAAAAAACATTTTTCTACTACTTTGTCTATTAATTTCTCCTAAATTCACCAAACTTTTAGATAATGCCTCATTTGCATAATAAAAAATAACATTTTAGGAAACTTATAATACAAAAAAAGAATTGTCTTCATGTAAGTTATCAACTGGGGAAGTTTCATGGTCATATTATTTTTTTTTTTACCCCATTCACCTGTAGTGTCTTGCAATATCTTTAAAGGCCGTATTCTCAAAACGAGTTTTTTTCTCATAATCTGAGCCAGAAATCCCTACTTCAGTAGCACTTAAATCAACCAAACTTTCCAGTTTCATTCCTATCTATATTCTGAAGGTTTTACTGAGGGGTTTGTTGATATATCATTCCTAGCCTGATTTATAGAACATTTTATTCTTAAACACATGGTGAAAATTTTTATTTTTTTATTTTTTATGGCTCCTGAGAGTATTTTCTGATTTATGGAGTGATAAAAAGAGATATTCAAAATTCCCACGGTAAAAACCTTTGACTCTAATATGTCAAGAAAATGAAATAACAGTTTTGAACCTGGCTTTATCAAATGTTCAGATTTCTGTTCTGAAAATGTATGAAACTTAGCACATATTTAATTAAGATAATGCATCATTTGCATTATAAACATGACATTTCAGAAAACTTGTAATACAATAAATAACTGTCTTAATGTAAATAATCAACTGGGGAAGTTTCATGGTGATATCTATGTGTTAAAATCTTTACCCAATTCACCTGTAGTGTCTCCCCTTAATTAGTGCATTTGGTCAATTTTGTGGAAAAAATGTTTCTTTTAATGGATTTGTTTTTTTAAGGTTATTTAATAAAAGCTTATTCAAAGGCATGAGACATTTTATTTCTGTTACACCAAAATATGCCATATAAGATCTAGGATGAGTATTTTTTATTCATTATCAATCAATCTGGCAATTATTTTCTTGATTAATTCATCTTGATCAATTCTTTTTTCTTCTTCTATAAATCATCAGTAAAAAGTGTCTATCATAATTCCCACGGTGACATGACATCTTCATATAGCTTTTATTTGTCCTGTTAACAGCCCAAAACCCAGAGTTATTAGCACATCTTTATATTTGAGAAACTGGAACCATCAAATATTTGGCATTTTTGCTAGAAAATTACAGATTCATTTTCTGTCAATCAACTAAGAAATCGGCTAATTGTTTCAGCTCTGATGAGATCATTAACACAGGTTCTGTAACAGGCTCTGACAAAAGCACAATGAGAAAAACAACATTATCCTGACAGGCTATTTCCACTCCTGCTCTCCAACAATGTGACACAGTTACAGCATTGTTTTCAAAACTTCATGGTTTATAACAGAAGAATAAACTAGCTTCTATTCTCATGGAGAGTTGTTGTCTGTATTGAATGGTTTGGGTTGTTTTTTTTATGGTTATAAAAAACCATCTACACCCCTTCTGATCTATTGTTTGGCAGGAAAACATACTTGTTTGTGTGTTGGCATCTTTGTTCACGTCAGATTTCTGATTGAGCGAGGCAGCACGAAGAGGTAATGTGTTGATCTTGTTGTTCTGACGTTCCAAACTGTCAAACAATAAACCAGACACAGATTAGTGGAAGTCGGAGGCATCATCACTCCCGCATTTTATTCATGTTTCCTGGGAGTTTGACAGGTCTATTACTAGTCACACTGAGTGCTCGTAGTCATGATTCATGCACATTCTACTCCTCCAAAATGATCCTTCAAAAACAGCAAGTAGAAAAATCTGTCCCTGCGTGAACACTTTGACACAGATTATGTAAACTTTACAGATTTAATATTGTAACAATTTATAAAATCATCATCACAAAGTGCAGCTCTGGAGAGAAAATATGAGCTTTTGCATAGAAATTGCACAGATTTACACCCGTCAAAAATATATCAAAGAAATCTGACTGCGAAGCGTAAACAGATCTCTATAAAAGCAGCATAGAGATAAGCCCTTACTTCATTAAGTAGTGTTTGGTTGTGTCCAAAAGTGAGCGAAGCCCGTTTTTTTCCTTATTGCTTTGCTATAAAAGAAACAATAAACAGCACACAACACTGCATATGACCACTGAGAGTACAGTGCAGTTATCTAAACAACTGAAATCCAAACTGAAAAATCATTTCAACTGATAAAACTGAAACACGATATTGTGCATATTGTGATTTAAATGTCACTTGTAGTGACTTTTTTACAGAATAGTATCAACTCTTACCAAGTGTCCTATTCTGTACGAATAACAAGGAGTAAAATAATATAAAAGCAGACTAATCCCTGGCAATCAGAGTTAATAGGCACTTTAAAAGTACAGTAGCTCATAAGCTGACAGTCATTAATATACTTTATATGAAGGTCATTGTATTTACACGTCAGCCTGTGTAGCTACAGGCACTCTGCTTCATTAGATCCTATAAACTAGATGGAGAAAGCTGGTTTATAGTCTCCGTACACAGAAAGTAAGATGGCAGTTTTTCCAAAAACACAAAATTAGGACATGCTACCACTGGAGGACAATTTTATGTCCCACTCCTGAGATTTGCAAAAAGTTCATATTGCTTTGTATTTTTCCAGGCCAGTTACTAGTTGCTGCTTTTTTTCCTTCCTGTGCTAGCAAAGTGCAAACATAGTATTCAGATATGTCAATTAATAAAACAAGCTAGGAGCAAACCACTTGTCTGCACTGTTCTGCTTCGAGAGCTTTGCTTTAAAAGATTGCACATCAACTGACCATGACTTGGTACATTTTTAAAATTTTCCTGGGTCTTCATAGACTACTTTTGCAAATAAATACTTGTCGTCTGACAACAGTCTTTTATCGTATTTCATACTGCTAGTGTTACTTGCATTCCCTAACGTAACAGCATATTTGGGAAAAGAAAATAAGACCAACAACAATTAAAGAAAGTAATAACAAAATCACACAATTTCTCAAAGGGAACAACTTACTAATAAAAACCTAGCTGAACTATTACTTGGTGTATATTTGAAAAAAAAAAATATGATAAAACTTGCATAAACATTTGTCTTTCCATTTCTTCCTAAAACCGTTTTCATCTTGTTGAAAACACTTCACTTAGCGCTCCTCAAAACATTAACACCACAGACTTAAATAAAGCAGAAAACATAAAATACTTGGGTAAAAACAGGTTTTGGGAACAAAAAAGCAAAAAAGGAACACAGTCATTGAATTTGCCATCTCTTCAGCCCCCCCTCAGCTGCCACAGTGACATCATGCTGACGTGTTTGTGACATCATGCTGATGTGTTTGTGACATCATGCTGATTCCCTCTGTGGGAGCTGTCCAGCTTCAGGGGAAGTCGCTTCCATCATAGATTATGGGCCTCTCCATGGTCAGATGGTAGAAGACTTTCTTGGAGATAAACCTGTTGGAAGAGGGTTTCTGATCAAAGGAGTGCAATCCAATTAACTGAAACGAGACGCTGAGGCACAACAGAAAGCCGGTTTACAGGCTGAATGCACACACACACACACTCACATACATACATGCCCAATAGTGGCATGAAATGATTGCAAAGACAATTATTGCTGCCGCAGTGAGTCTGGAGGAAGATGAAAAAAGGGAAGAGGAGGAAGACAAATGAAAACTACTGTACAAATATCTTTGAAATCATGTGTCTGTAATCCACCCAACACAATGCCTGAGTAGTCATTAGCACATTTATTCTGCATCAGACGGGTCTTGAACTCACAACCTTACAAGCGGGTTCACAGGGAACGGAAGCGCCGAGAAACGCAGAGTTATGTTAATCAAGCTGAAGCCTAGCTGTTCTCTGTCTCTGTCTGCTTGTGTGTGTGTGTGTCTGCTCGTGTCTCTCGCTCTGTTTAGACACAACTGACAAATATGTGGAATAAGTACATAATTTAAAACCCACGATCAAAAACAGC
>CAKALU010062578.1:0-19464 GCA_916700995.1 Hozukius guyotensis | reverse complement strand
GTGTTTGTGACATCATGCTGATGTGTTTGTGACATCATGCTGATTCCCTCTGTGGGAGCTGTCCAGCTTCAGGGGAAGTCGCTTCCATCATAGATTATGGGCCTCTCCATGGTCAGATGGTAGAAGACTTTCTTGGAGATAAACCTGTTGGAAGAGGGTTTCTGATCAAAGGAGTGCAATCCGATTAACTGAAACGAGACGCTGAGGCACAACAGAAAGCCGGTTTACAGGCTGAATGCACACACACACACACTCAAATGAAAACTACTGTACAAATATCTTTGAAATCATGTGTCTGTAATCCACCCAACACAATGCGTGAGTAGTCATTAGCACATTTATTCTGCATCACACGGGTCTTGAACTCACAACCTTACAAGCGGGTTAACAGGGAACGGAAGCGCAGAGTTATGTTAATCAAGCTGAAGCCTAGCTGTTCTCTGTCTCTGTCTGCTTGTGTGTGTGTGCGTCTGCTCGTGTCTCTCGCTCTGTTTAGACACAACTGACAAATATGTGGAATAAGTACATAATTTAAAACCCACGATCAAAAACAGCAGTGACACGAGGCTGTTTCTAATAAATAGAGTGGATGGATTTTGAAATGTGATTGGGGGGAGGGACTGGGAGGGAATCAGAGGAATTAAAACTCCAGGAGAACAGCAGGGAGAGAGGGGAGGGAAGTCAAAGGCATTCGTGGGATGCATATTTTATCATCTTATCAGAATCAGATAATTTATATCATATATAATATATCATTTATATGGTTTATAGTAGATTATCAGTGTGTTTTCTTGCCAGATTTGCTCGCGGCACGCAGAGAAAATAGGCCAGACGCCGAAACTATCGCTGAAGATTGCGAGCCGACCACGGAGCTCCGTGGCGCGTAACATCCTATGCGAACAGCCCAATTGATTTACATGGGTACCGAAAGGACAAGGGCAGCGCTTCTCTGAAAATCAGGGCCTATGTGAACCCACCGTTAGACACGAGGGGCAAGTGATGATGTCATTGAGCTACCTGCCAAGTGAGATACTAGATGGCTTTACACTATGACTTAGGAAATCATCAGGGGTGCACGTAAAGGCAGATTTCAAAGAAATGTCAAAAATGTAGTCATCAAGACAAAACTGTGAGAATTTGTGTATTTCATCTAGACAACATAGAGATGTCTGTAATTTATTTTGACAAAGATTGATTGCTCCATAAGTGAGAAAAACTGATGTTTGAAGATGCTCTATTTGCATTTACTGCAAAGGTTTACATGAGGATAGAATTCAAAATACTGTCAATAATTAAATTCTTGAGATAAAATTCAGAAATTCACCACCCTACATCTACCATGACATCAAATTTTGTCATGTATTTTCAGGAACATTGGAGTTTTATTTAGCGAGATTTTGCAGTAGCTGTTTGTAGCACCATTTACAGTAAAACATTTTGATGCACTGTGGGCTCAATTTATGATGATTCAAAAATCTCTCTGGATCGTTTGTGGAGGACAGTCTGAAGATGCAGCGTAGCAAGTTTGGTGGGAGGAGATAGGTTTAATTTAGTTTTTGAGAAAAACAGAGAGATGGACTCTATAATTCCTGCCAAGTTAAAGCATCTGAACATTTCTGCTCACTTGGACTACGTTTTGGTTAAGTGGCAAAGTTGTAGCACATACAACTGATTTGTTATGAATTTTCAAAGTTTTAACATTAAGATGGTTGCTGTAGCTCCATCATCAGGACTATTGGCCCACAAAGCCAGTTGACGAAGTTTGGCATAGGACTGGACCTATGTGCAAAGTCTGGTTTATTTACATGCATGGGAAGGCAAATTTCCTGGTAGGAAGAATAATAATATTGACAAAAACAAGAGGGACCGGCAGCAGAGCTGCTGGCCGGCCTCTAATAAGAGTTAAAACACTTCCATAATTCACAAGCTTCTCCCACTCAGAGGAACCGTCAGGGTAAAGATGCTGGACATCAGGAGTTCCATACCGTGAGAAGGAGTTGTCAAAGATGAGTGTGTAGAAGCCGGGGTTTCGGACTTTCAGCTGTCCCTGAATTGTCTCTTTATGGGAATTGCAGCGAGTCAGAGGAATCAGGACCTGAGAGAAGAACAGAAACATTGGTCTGAAGTGAAACTCAATGCACAGATGAAAGATTCTGCCAGAGGTAGCTGAACAAATCTCCCCTCCGCCGGCTTATCTATCTATAATCTCGTTTTTATGACATTTATGTTACCTTACATAACCGTTTTCTGTTGGACAGCAAGAATGATCAGTATCATAATAACTGTAATATATTGTAAAATCCAACACACTTTGAATTAAAAGCAAATTTTGAAGAAAAAAAAAAAATCTCACATTAGGAAATATTGACAAGGATGGTATATGACACGAAAGGTCATAACTCAATTACAAACCTTGACATTTTAAGTGCAGGATGTGTACCTCCACCTGCTGAGCAACACTGGCAACCTGCAGTGGTTTTCCTCCGTCAGTGATATTTGAAAGATCAAGCAAATAGCAAAAAACTGCAGGGGGCGCCCATGACAGGGTCAGTCCATTGTGTCTGGTAACAACTTCTGCCTTTGTGTCATCGTCTGTTTTGAAGTGGCTTCAAGTTCTAACAATTCAACAGCATTGCCTCCAGCTTTATGGCGTATTTAAATTTGAAATTATGCAACAACAACCTTTCCCTTCCTGGACTTTGTCTCACAACACATTGGTCTTCGATGAGTGCATCTACCTTTGACTGCTCCACATGAGTGTCGGTGGATTCCCTGTAAACCACACTAAAGGAGATGCTCTTAGGCTCTGAGGAAAACACCCAGCTGATGCTTGGCCCACAGTCACCCACGGCAACGGTTATCACACTGTAACAGCTGGACTTGACGAAGAGTTCCCTGGAACCGTCACCAAACTGAGAAATGTCGTCAATGCTGAGAGGGACAGCCATCCTGCAACGAGAAAACAAATTCATTTTAAGATTGGTTTTAATACAAGGTGACTCACATTAAAGGGTAACTTCCATATTTTTCAACCTGGACCCTATTTTCCCATGTTTTGTGTATAAGTGACTAATGGGGACAATACTGGACCAATTTCAAAAATTGTTGTCCCCTTTAGTCACTTAGACACAAAAACATGTTACCCTTTAAGTACCCCAAAGGTCAAGACTCACGTGACTTCTCCTGATTTGAGAAGGTTGATTTCTGAATCCTGAACAGTGGGAACGTGCTCTTCTGGGTCATCTGGGGTCACATCTCCTGTGCCTCTGCAAAACACAAGACGCACAAAGTAATATTTTATTCTAGTTTATTTTTTAATCCATATATTAGGGCTGCAACTAATGGTTATTTTCATTGTCGATGAATCTATCGATTATTTTCTTGATTAATCAATTAGTTGTTTGGTCTATAAAATGTAAGAAAATGGTGAAAAATGCTGATCAGTGTTTCCCAAAGCCTAAGATGACGTCGTCAATTATCTTGTTTTGTCCACAACTCAAATATATTCAGTTTACTGTCATAGAGGAGTAAAGAAACCAGAAAATATTCACATTTAAGAAGCTGGAATCAGAGATTTTTTCTTTCTTAGAAAAATACTCAAACCGATTAATTGATTATCAAAAGAATTGGTGATTCATTTAATAGTTGTACTAATCGATTCATCGTTGCAGCTCTAGTATATATAACTCTTCAATGATAGTGATTAATTCAGAATGTTAATGATCATTTAACTACAAAAATACAAAGTATCCTGGTGCAGCCAACATACTATGGGTATAGCTTTCTTTCAAAATGTCTTGGTGATGCACTCCATCATTCATCTTTATGCATTTAAAGTGGAATATGGATTTTACCCATGCATTTTGCAGGTTTTATCCCATTTACTTAATTTCAAAAACATCATGCTTAAGATTAATTATGACATTATGACATTCAATCTAAGCACAAGTTCATTCAGTGTAACCTCATCTTCCTCCCAGTTAATTCTGAGGTACATCTTTGTACATTGTACATTTTTGGCGCATAAATTCTAGGATGACAGCAACGACAGAGTACTTCTGCACATGAACTTGTTGTAAACGTTTCCATACAATTTACAACATAATGGTAACACATGAATGCTAGTTCAGCCTCTTTCCAGCACCCTGTCCCCTACTATTCGACACCTGGTAAGGGGCAGAAATATGTGTGCTGAATCCCCTCCAGGTGCTATATATCGGAGATCTTATTTCTTGGGGTGTATTGTGATATCTGTGAGGTGTTGAAAGAAAAAAAAAACAGCTCAAGTTGCACCTACTCAAGAGATTCCTGCATTCGAGCAGCAGCACGTCTGTATTCATTGTGCTTTTTAAGAGCAGCAGTGGGATATTCACAGCAGGTATGCGCTAGCTAGAGAAAGGGGCCATGATGACTGTCTCCAATGATCTGTTTGTTGTTTACAACTCTGAATGATAAAGGTCAGAATGGACACATTGTTCCTTTCGAATTTCCCAATAATACGGAACTACTTCACTTCTCTATTTCCTACTTCCCACCTTTGAAAGTGCGAGGAGTTCAGTTAAGGGTACAACATAGTAAACCTGAAGAAAGCCTAATTGTTTGGCTGCAAGATTTGAAACAAGATTTGAAACATTTATAAATTTCTCATACCATTGTATTGTTTGTATTTAAAATCATCCTGCAGCACTATATATGCCTACAGTATGTAGGATTTTACTTTTCACTTGTAACATGCTCTGATTAGCTAACATGACACCAGTACACTTCATGTATGTAGTTGTCACTCTTCTTTGAGCAATAATTGACAATGGAGCTCTGGACGTTCATGTGAGTGTAACCCCAAGCTCAGTGCTAAACTGCTGTAGTCTCTTGTGACTGTTTGACCTTCAACTGAGGAATCTGACCAAAGGACAGAGTCACATACTGACTCTGGCTGAACCAGGTCTCAATCCCATCCCTCTGCTCCGTCCCCAGATTAATATTTACACTCACATATCCAGTGCTCCTGGAGGCCGTCGGTCTTGTTCTCCCTCCAGGGAGCCTCCTGTGGTCTGAGAGGTGGCGTCACTGTCATAGACGCCATTCACTTCCTCTTCTGTGATTATGTCAAATACTCCGTCGTCAGACCTGTTGGTGGGGTCTGAAACTGGGAGGAACAAGAATGTATGAATTAAACTACTGCACCATTGGACCACTACATGTTCTCATGGCACAGTCTTTTGATTACAAAGTATACAAAAACGTATTGCATGTAAAATATAGAAAAGAACTAGAAATTCATGTTTGAGACAGAGAGGGCGAGCTGTAGAAGAGACCGTTGCGACCAGAGCGGTGGTGCTGCGGATGAGAGGCCATTTTTTTTATTTCTGATTGTTTCACGGTGGTTTCGTTCTAAAGCACACATAAATAACCTTCAAACACTCAACATTTGATCTACTGTAGAGACATATGCTCTTTGTTTAATTTCCCTCCTCTGTATTTCATTCATTACATCCAACGTGCATCAGTAAACACTATGCTAGGGCTGTGTATTGGCAATAATATGGCGATACGATACGTATCATGATACGGCGGTTACAATTCAAAACATTGAGATATATTGTGATACTATAAGTAAGGCGATAAATTGAAATTTTTTAAATCTAATTTTGGGAAACTGTCATAATATAAAGAACACATTACCATTTTTTTTATGCAATCATAACAGTGGGATCTGTATTTGCATTTATCACAGTCCCTGTAAGATCAACATCACAGCACTACTTTGAGAGGACACATTGAGAGGGTGCATATCTTTGCAAATGAAATAAAGTATATTGACTGAGTTCTATTCATTAAAAATGTATACACTGTTTTTGATACTCGATATCTTCAATATTTTCTTACACCCCTAGTCTATGCAGCAGTAAATGTTTATTTCTATATATACTGTATATATATATATTTATATTTATTTTTTTTAAACATATTTTTAGATGAAACGGGCGGGAACACTGAACTGCAGGCTGACCAGCAGAACTCGTCTAATGTCATGTTACCTTTTCATACGTCAGCGGACTAATTTGCCTAATCGTTGCAGGTCTTTAGACCGCTATGGAAACGCAGGGCTAAAGGAACCGTTTTGTACCTTTAAAAGTAGTCCCGGAACTAAAATTATCAGGAACTTCTTGGTGGAAACCCGGTTTAAGCCAGTACAAAAATAGACGTACTGCAACATTATGCAGCTTTCCTTTTTTTTTTTTTTACAATGAAAACACTTCCCCTTTTGTCTAGTGAACAAGAATTACTGTATATGGCAAAGGTTTCTGTCCTTGTTCCTCAATATGACGAAGTCAATCTTATCACTTCTGCTTACTGTAAAGGTTCCCAGTTAAGTTACAGCACATGTGCCCGAGAGCTACAGGAATCAACGTTAGGGCCACGTGTGCGGTTGTCAAGTTAGCCTGTAGTAGTTAGCATGTGATTTTTCTCTCACCTGTTACCCTGGGAGTGGGTTTATACGGGGCTGGTTCAGGAGGTGGCTGAGGTCCAGCTCCCGGTGGAGGAGGCTGAGCGTCTGAAGGACTCAGCTCCGCCTCTGTGAACCTCTCCACCACCGCGCTGTGTTCGGTGTAACAGTCCCTGCAGCAACGCTCCTTCTTCCCGCTGTTCTTGGTCATCACAAAGTTGTTGCTGCAGTAGTAGCAGAAGATGCGACCACAAAGCCTAAAATGATTAAAGTATGAAAAAATAAATGGGTTTTCATCTATGTTAGACCTATAATTTTGTTAATAAAATATTTTTGATGTCTTGCAGTGATAGCAGTGATACTATGTAGTCTGAAAATCAAAATAATTTATTTTTACATATTACATATTACACACTTAATAGATCCCACTTCTCAGCATTTTGTATTTACTTATTTACATGGTGGTTATATATTGTATGTGTTTGATGGACATATTTGTATATATTTCTTATTTAATATTAATCAATTACTTATTCATTTATTTTACTATACATATATTGTATTATACTGTATACTGTAGCATTGTGTACTTCTTATATTTCTTTATGCTTATACATAAGAGCAACTGTAACGTCCCAATTTCTGATTCTGATTTGTGATTCTGAAACAGTAGACAGTGACAGGAGCAACAGTGTACAGTAAGCCCCACTGAAACCCCACCTGCAGTGATGTCTGCGCAGGAACCAGGTGAACTGGCCCTGGCAGCCAAGGCAGTTCGTGGCCTCCTTATCCACTAACCACCAACGTTCCTCCGCTCGCAGTTTCTGCTCAAACTCCAGAGCGTCTGACTTCTGCCACAGAGCATCTTTGTCCCTGATGTAATACACAAAAAAAAAGACAAATGTATTCGAGTTTAATTTCATTCAGTGCTGTCTCAACTAGGAGTGTCATGATATACTGGTATTGACAATAACTGTGATATTTAAAAATGAAATATTGATATCATGTTAATAATACACATATTGTGTAAATAATCCAGCACCTCTTAAATCATTTTATATATACAGTTATGGTTACAGACTCTCTCTCCACCTCCCTATATTTGTATTTTGAGTGTAAATTTATATTCCAATAAAGAGACAAAACACACAATTAACAAGATGAATTTGACTGATAGCATTATTATTATTTTTGTTTAATTTCTATAGATATCATGATAATATCGTTATCGTGAATTATTTCCGCCACGATAATCATGTGGTGAAAATCTGATATCGTGACATGCCTAGTCTCAACAAATCTTAGCCCGGGTCTGAAACAAGTTTTTTCCCATGGATGAATTCATCCTAATTGCTGTTTAGAAGTGATTTCTGTTGGATGTTAAAACATATAATGCTCAATGGTTCAAAGCTGCTCCGGCGGCTGATGGAAGCCAGCTATACTGTAAAATAATCCTCACTAACCCTGTGATGTTAGCTGTGGTCTATATGGTGTATTTTCCCACTTCATGATCTTTGAATACTGAACAAATTTAGTCATGTACTTGGACGGAACAATATGTTCAGTACTCGACACCGGGAGTAGCTTCATTACCCCAAATGATGCAGCTGAGAAGAACAATGAAGGCATGCATAATACAAAAGAAAAAAAGACTGAAATCATGTGGGCACATCCCAAAGGAGTTGACTGAATCACTTTATGAATGAGTATGAAACCTTTTGAGGCAACAGTGGTTTCTGAATCCAGTGAAAGATGATAGATAAAATTCAGTGGCGTCTCTCTACTACACTTCACCTGTCACATTGGCCTTTCAGCATTACCTGCTCTCTTCTCTGTTCTCTGCAAATGATCTCAGCATTCAACCAAGCCATTTCCCCTGATCCTGCTCCTCACATGTAATATTCTCCCATTAAATGTCAAGTATAACAACATCAGAGAACTGCTCTTACTGGAAGAACCAAATCAAGACACACTCCCCAGTGGGTCTATCAAAGAACTGGCAGCAACCAAATATAACAAGGTGGTAGACATCCAACGAGAAGAATGAACTTTAACCCCTTTTCTCATCAAGAAACTCTGGAAACATACAGCCTTGACCCTGCTGACAGGTGTAACAGTGACGGGTCATACCTTATAAGCTCAATGAGCCGCTCTTCAAGGTTGGTCTTGGTTCTGTTGAGGTCATCGATCTCTGCAGTCATCTTCATGCTCTGGCTTTCTTTGTCAGCCTCAGTGGTGTTGAGTTTCTGCTTCAATTCCTCGCAGACCTTTTGCACAGCCGAGTGTGCTTCTTCAGCTCTGAAGAGAAGGAGGTGCGAGGAAAATGAGTCAGTACCTCTTCTTTTACACCAAGATGAAAGTCACAGGTGTCACTGGTCATAAACGCACCTGGTTACTGCATCTGTCAGCTGATGAATCTCGCCGCCACTCTCACGAATGGTTGTTTCTGTCTTTGTGATGTGAGCGTCTTTCTCGCCCGTTAGCTGCAAGTACTGCTCATTCACAGCCTTTATAACACATTATAAGAACATGCATACATATACCCATTAGTAAAACATTTTTTTCAATAATTTAAACAATTCCATTTTTGTTCTTAAAGGTACAGTGTGTAGGATTTGGTGGCATCTAGTGGTGTGGTTGTAGATTGCAACCAAACTGAGTCGCCCTCCGCTCACTCCTCCCTTTCCAAGACTGCCCTAACGTGAGCCGGCGAGTGTAAAACCGTGGTAACGCCGTTCACCTCGCTCAGAGGCCATCCTCACCATAATAACACTACTTTAGGAGCAACGGAAGTCAGACAGCGGCTGGCGGTTCCACGGTTTTGCACTCGGCGGCTCACGTTACCTCAGTTTTACAAGCGTGTCGGAGAACTACGGTGGCCTTCAGGTAACGTAAAAAACGTGAAAGGCTTTCTCTAGAGCCAGTGTTTGGTTTGTCCATTCTGGGCTAGGGATGCACCGATACCGATACTGGATCGGATATCAGGCCGATACTGACTCAAATAGCTGGATCAAATATCGATGACAATGGGGCCGATCTATTCAATTCTATTTCATGCTGTGAAAAAAAAAAACATCTACAGTATAATGGCAGGGAAAACACAGATTTTCATAAATTGCATCAACATTTTGGCAAATTCCACACTATTACGCGTTTTACAGCTGATTCCATTTTTATCATCAGATTCCACGGTTCCGTCCGTGTTTTCCGTATCGCTGAAATCATAGGCCCTGGATATGAAGGGCTCATTCTAAGCTAAAGAAAACACGATTCTTATTTTCAGGTGATACACTAATGAAAACATAGTTATGAATATTATATTCCATTGCCCCAAAATGCTACACACTGTTCCTTTAAGTTGGTCTCAGTTCTGCTGGATAAATTAATTTCAATACATTTCGAGTACTGTACTATAACAGTGCTGATGCATCTAGAGGACATATAGAAACAGTAGAATCCAATAACAGCATCTGTAGTGACCCAGCCTCAAATAAATCTTCCCTCAAAATCAAATCCTATTATATCAGTCTATGAACACATCAAACCAGAGAGGAAAAATGATTAGCACCATTACACTGCAGTGATTTTGTATCTATTCTACCTTCTGCAATCAACAAAAACTGCTCAGGCAATCAAGGTGTCTCATTATCGGAAAAAAAACAAGAGACCTGAAAAAACTCTTATAATCATCTACTGTTAATGAGTACTAAACAAACAATCTTCCTGTTATTATGTCCCATGTGGTGCGCAGCTTCCTTTTCTCCATCCCTCCTGCAAATCCACTAATGATAAAGCTGCTGGTGTGACTATGTATAGCATGTTGCACTTTTGACTGCAATCTATCTACAGTCTTCTCTTAATCATATATGGCTGTCTTCACTTGAAAAAGGGAGTACATCACACATTTTTTCTGATGGTCTATTTCTATATAACACCATTTCTCGCTCCAAAGATCATAGAACAAATTCGTCCACCACCATGTATCTACTTATTATGTAAACATCAATCACTGTATTTGATGCTTAAAGGACACCGACCTCTAGTTCAGACACTTTGGCCTGCAAGCTGGACACGTTATTCAGCTCCTCCTGCAGCGCGGCTTTCATCTTGTCCAGCTGCTCGTTCACACTCTGAAATATGAGAGAAACATAAGAGGAGAGAAATAGGAAGAGTCCACAGCCACACTAGCGGCTCTGGGAGGCTGTAATTAGACACAGCGATGCTTTGAACTAAGTGCCAATATGCTTACAATGATAACGCTAACGTGGTGTTGCTTATCAGGACTCCCTAAAAATGTGGTATTTCACCTTGATGGGCGTGGTTTGACAGGACGTAGCAGTGCGCGCTTGAGCGTTCAGTTTTGCTAGCTTATTCAAAGTGTGACTAGATGACACTATGCGAGCCGATGAGAACGCATATCAGGCACTCAACACTCAGCGTGACCCAGGACGTAAGGCACCGTCCTCAGGTGAAATACAAAGTTTTTAGGGAGTCCCGTTGTGAATCAGATATAATCTTTACAATGTTCACCATCTTAGTTTAGTATGTTAGCATGCTAACATTTGCTAATTAGCACTAAAAACACAAAGTAAAGCTGAGGCTGATGGGAATGTCTTCAGTTTTGCAGGTCATAAACCAATGTATTAGTGAAGTATTGGACAAAACAAGGCTTTGACCTGATGATGGCGCAATCTGTATATGGACCACATTTGGAGCTGGTCAGGCTGGCCTTGTGATCTGATCTCAGCCAGGTATAAATGCAGTCCGTACAGCGTGACCAAACTGACTGACTCACCTTCATCTGGACCTGATGATTCATGCTCTCCGAGCTCATATGGAACTTGGTGGCCTCCATCTCCTCTCGACTAGTGTCCTTGACGCTCTGCATTTGGTTCTTGGCCTTGTCCAGCTGCTCCTGGAGCTCTGTGATAGTCTCTGGAAGTTTCTCCTTATGTGTCAGCTCCTCTCTTAGTTTGGTATTCTCCAGCTGTAGTTCTGCCATGCTCTCTTCTAGTCGTTCTACCTCTTTCTCCATTTCTTTATTCCTGGCAGCGTCTCCTGCCCAGTGCTCTCTGGCCTCCTCCTTTTCTGCACCTAACTTACAGATGGTCATCCCAAGCTCCGCCATCTCTGTGTTCGCCCTGTGTAGACCCTCACGTGTCTCGTTGCTCTCTGAGGCTAGCCTCCTATTTTCTGCCTTGAGGGTGGACAGCTCTTCCCGGATGGCAGCCGCAGAGATCGACAGCTCGGCATGGGCGGCTACTTCTCTATCGCGCTGTTCAATCAGAGCCTCTTCTTTCTTTTTGCACTCCAAAAGCTCTCTTACATGCCTTTGATTCAGTGCCTCCGTCTGGGCTTTAAGATGCTCGGTCAGAGTCCTGAGCTCATCTCTTTGGGCCTCCGTCACCTCCAGCTGTGCTTGCGATTTGAGCTTTTCCTCCTCAGACCTCTGCACACGCACCCTGAGGTCCAGGATCTCTGCCTGTAGCCTGGACACTTCTTTCATGCACACCTCCATCTGGCCTTCAAGTTTGCCCGTCACTTCCTGGTTCTCCTTTGCTTGGACCGCGCTCCTCTCCAGCTGGGATTTCTCCATCGCCTGCTTCTCAGAGAAAACCCTTTCAATCATTTCTGTCTGTTTAGCACAAGCGGCTTCTGCATCAGCTTTGGCCATCTCAAGCTCCTTCTCCCTGGCCTCAAGAGATTCTAACCTGGACTGAAGCTCAACAAGGTTCTTCTCTTTACTTTCTAGCTGGGTCTCTTTGGCTTGGAGGTCTTCTTGAAGGCTTGCTTCATGCTTACGCGATGCTCCTAAGTTCTTCTCCAACTCTCCGATCTGCCCGTGAACACTCTTCAGGTCAGCTTGCATGCGGCTGAGAGCTGCTTTCACAGTGTCCTGCTCCTCTCTCAGAGTCTTGTTCTCCTGCTCCAGCCGCTTTGATGAGGCCTCTGAGAGGTTTGCAGCCATGGTGGCTCGCTGCAGACTCTCATCCAGCTTGCGGTTCTCCTCACGCAAGCTCTTCTCTTTTTCATCCACTGTCATCTTGGTGTCATCCAGCTGGCCGCGAAGCTGTTTCTCAGAAGCTCTTAGAGCTGCTAATTCAGCTTCAAGCACAGTTCTGTTTTCTGCCATCTCCTTCTTCAGCTCCTCGGTTCTCTTCACTGTGGTCAGCAACTTCGTATTTAGCTCCATTAAATTGGCGCACTGCGTCTTGTAGTCTTCTATCTTTGTGGCTTGTTCTTGGAGGTCACCCTCCAGCTCAACAATGTTAGTGGTCAGTTTGTCCCTATCTGTGGTCAGGCTTTGGTTCTTGGCTTCTAGCTGTTGTAGTGTCTTGCAGCTGGAGGTAAGCTCTGCCTCTTTCTTCTTTAGCTGCTCCTTAAGGGCAGTGATTTCTGCTTCTAAAGACTTTTTTAAACCACCAGCACTCTTCTGCATTTCATCTTTATCTTGGTGTGAACGTCTTTTCACCTCCTGCACCTCTTTCTCCTTCTCCTCTAGAGATCTTTGGAGGTCCTGCAGTTGCCTTTGTAGGTTGCTCGCCTCCTTCTCTTTCACCGTCAAGGCCCCCTGCAGCTTATCGAGGGCACTGCACTGCTCCTCCACTTTCGCCTCCAACCTGGCCTTCTCCTCAGACGTAGATGTAACTAACGCTCCGAGTTTTGTTTCGCCGTGCTTTGCAGCTGTCTCCTTGACTCTTAGCTCGTCCTCTAGCCTCTCTGCTTGTCTCTTCTTCTCCTCTGCCTCAGCTACAGCTTCCATCTTCCCTCTCTCTGCCTCTTTCAATCGGTCCAGCAACTCGTGTATCTTTTGAGCTGAATCAAAGTAACTGGCTGCTTGCTGGCCCTTCTCATTCAGGACCCCGTCCAACTTGGCCAGGAACTCTATGTTCTTCCCCTCAGCAGCCACCAACTTTTCCTGGAGCAGTTGTTGTTCAGCCTCTCTGGCTTTTTCCCCATTCCTGAGTGCTTCCACCTCTCTGGACAGGGCCTCTTCTCTTCCCTTCAGAGTCCTTAGATTTCCCTGCAAGTCCTGTTGTTCCTCTTGGGCAGCAAGGGACACATCCAGCTGCCTCTGGAGCTGCACGACTACGCCCCTGAGCTCAGCAGACTCCTCGTCCAGCTGCTGCACCTTATCTAGGAGCTCTCGCTGCTTCAGCTCCGACTGGTCCAGCTCCAGGCGAAGGTCTTCAACTGTGCTGGCATCTTCGGTGCAGGCAGGTAGAGACTCGTTGAGGTCATTCAACAGACTCTGACCATAGTCAGGGCTGGAGGGGAACTCATGTGCTTGCTAGATGGTTGCGAGGGAAACCAGAGGAGAAGGGAAGGAAGAGTGGTGAGAATCATGCGATAAGTTTAAAATGATGATAAAATGACAGGATGCTATTAGTATGTTACCTGGGAGTAGGTGCTGGCCAGACTGTTAATACTGGAACTGCGACTGGGTGGTTTCCACATGTGGCCAGGTGAGTTTCCCAGTGTCCTCCTGTTGATCAGAAAATAGATATGATACTCCAAAGCAGGTGCAAAGGAATGGCTGTATTTATACACACTTTCTGGATATTTTTTGTAGTTTTTATCTGCTCTACATGTTGTTTTCATGATTCGTCTTGTTTGTTACCTTGCAAAAGTGGGCCAGGAGGCATCAAGATCATGACCTCTGGAGGCCACATCAAACTGGACCTCATTGAGTTCATACAGGTGATTGATTATGTCAACACTAAGGTGGGGCTTCAAGAAGGGGCTTCTTGCATAGTACCAGTCACTGCGGGAAGAGAGGTGAGGAAAAGGTTACAGAAGAACATATTGGAACAACTAGAAACAATAAAAGTGGCTAAAAAAGGAAGTTTTGTCCCATATTTTCACACACATTGACCAGAAAAGGGTTTATGGCACCAAATGACAGCTGTATTTGTTTATTTCTCCGTTTGGTACAATACTACATTGGGGCTCTACATATAATGCAACTACAGCTAATACTACTGACTACTACTTTAACAGAAAGGGAAAATGATGAAGTAAAACAGCACAACAGAACATCAACATTCGGTTCAGTGCAAATAAGGAAATGAAATGCCTATTTCTGGTAAAAGTGTTTACTTGTCATCCTAAAATAAATGCCGTTCCATTTTTCTAATCAGTTTACTTGCACTTCAACAATCATTCTTCATATCTAAATGAAAAAAAAACATTTCAAAGAGGCTTCATTGTGCTCTGACAGATTTACCTGGTGACTCTCATGTTCATCAGGCACTGCTGTAGGGTGTCAGCCAGTCGCTGATGTACCAGGGAGTAACGGATAAACGCTCTTCCTTTCCCCAAAGATGTTTTCAGCTATCAAAGTAAAAGAAGACATTGTTTTACACAGACCTTTAGTCAGTGTTAACTTCATAACTCAAACTGCAGGGATATCCCACACGTCAAAAACTACAAAGTCGATGAGAATATATTATTTAATCTAAATGATCATTTTAATCTAAGTTGTTCAAGAAGTAATGCCATAGTCATGCAGTTGGGGGATATTTTAAATGTAACAAGCACTATTTTGCCATTTTTTTCAACCAATTATTTAAAATTAATAAGAAGAAAGAAGATGAACAAAAAACAATAACATGTTTCAATTACATGTTGCTTATACATATGTTACAGTTACAAGGATGAAACATATCAGTTCCAAGAAAGTTGATTTCTTGGATGTGTTTTTGATTTCTAAGCAGCAATATAAAAAAGTAATATGACTCTCTCTATGGCTCTTCATGTATGTTAAAGGGGTAGTTTGGATTATTTGAAGTGGGGTTGTATGAGGTACTTAACCATAGTCAGTGTATTACCTACAGTAGATGAAGGTCAGCACGCCCCCAGTTTGGAGAAACAGACAAGAGTACCGACACAAGAGCAAAGCAATGTACTGCTTTATCTTGCTGTCAGACAGACGTTTCTGATGGGGAACTGAACTAAAAGTGACACTTATCTATGCTCTTTTCAAAGCAGCCAGACACCGTTGACAAAAACAGTAGGCTATAGATAAGTTTCACTTTCAGTTCAGTTGCCCATAATAAAATATTCTAAATATAGCGTACACTTAAACAGATATTGATTTTTTAGGTGGCTAAAATACGTTTTGCTGCTGCCCCCGTCCACAGTAGTACATTACGTTGCTTCTGTGTGGGTACTAATGTCTGTTTCTCGAAGCTGGGTAGACTAAAAACCGTCATCTACTGTAGGTAATACACTGACTATGGATAAGTGCCTCATACAACCCCACTTCAAAACAACCCAAACTATCCCTTTAACTTGTGTCATGTACTATGAGAGATGAGAAAGAAATTAAAACCCCTATAGGAGTCATTGTGGGTGGACGGCAAAACAGAGTCACCTACCTTCTAATGGTTTAAGGAGTTATCTGATATTATTAATGATTAGTATATAATTGGTGCTCAACTAGTGGTGTCCTAATACCTCAGTGATGGATTTAACAAAGCGGATCCCATCATTGGCTCCTTTGATTTTAGCCAGACACTCAGTGAAGTATTCCCAATAATCCTTCTTTGTACCAAGAAATGTGGTCTTCTCCTTCTGGTCGAACTGAAAGACAGATAAATATATACATACAGTTGGAACAGTTGAACATGAGTTATTTTTTTGAGGCATGCCATTAATTATCTATGTGGGATTCACTGGGTCAGGTGTGACAATATAAGTTAAATCCCACCTGTAGCAGGTACTCCAGTTTGTAGGAGAATTTGTGCAGGTTGGTACTGTCATCTGTGATTGGCTCCCCACTTTCCCTAAACTCCTTTGCGAGCTCTGCAACAGCCTCTGAAATTCACCAATGAAAAAATGAAAAAAGGATCAGGGATTAATGACACAAAGTTCATACAAACAGGTGGCAAATAGATTTACCTAGGAAAACACACATATAAAAGGTAAAAGACACATGTTTCTAACATATACTTACATAATATACATGTGTTTCAGCCAAAATTAGAAAGGAACAACTAGTCTTCACTCAGAAAATATATTAGGGAAGGGAAGAAACAGGGAAGCCAAAAAGGCAGGAAATTGTTATCCTCTTAGAAATTACCTAAAGTCACATGGCCTAAATCGAAATAAAAAGAAATGAAAAATTGCATCGCCATAAAACTTGTTACACACTCAAACACAAACAGCCCTGGTGCCTAAATCTCCAATGCTTTCTGTTTTTTCCAATCCTACCCTCTTCCAGCAAAGCTGGTCTGTAAATCAACCACTTGCCTCGTATCCATCGCAAAAAAAGGAAGGACACCCGTGACGGGTGCATTCTCAGCACACACTCTCTGTCTCGCTGCATGCTGACTGAGGCTTCCGCCACACCCTTTCTACCGGAACATGAGGTCAGATGCACGTTTTCCCAAATGATTAAATGACCAGGAAAGGTCAGATAGTTCCAGGCGTTAAGATTGTACTTAGACTTGACACTGAGGTCCTGACATCATGTCTCTTCTTTCTCCTCTCTGTAGTCACACCATGTCAGCCAACAACTGCATGCGTGCAGCCAATCTATTCACACACATTCACACGAACAGTCAGGCACACACACATAAAGCTGACGTACCATGCAGATCTCGGATAATCCTCTGGAGTTGGCTCTCCCCGACCGTAGCCCCAGCAGCCATGGCCCCACTGCTCGCTCCCTGGCAACCAGGGGTCACAGGGTCACATCCAGTCTGCTGAATCAGAGAATCAGAAGCAGTCAGGAACAAAAGAAGGACATGAATGATCCAACATACTGTACTCTCCTGTGGCTACACATAGGCACATTTGATACACACGACTACCAACTACTATTCAACTGTAATATTTAGTATATATATAATATATTTAGTATATTTATCAAACTATGCATCTTTGTTTCTGTAGCATTCAATGACACACTCTAAAACAAATAAAACGGGGAAAATGACCCTGATGAAGACCTATGTCGGTGTTAAACAATTATTGCCATGTGAAATAAAGGCATTTTAATTGTGTACAAACTCCACAGTGTGCCTTGGATTCGTTTTGAAAGAGACTTGCATTTTGTACTTTTTTTAGATCATATTTCACCCATGCAATGAGCCCTTCAAAAGACTGAATAAGGACAGTACAAAGTCCAAAGATCCAAAGAGCACCTGTAGGTGACTACCATAAAGACCCAGCAGCGCTTCTACTCCGTTGTCTTCAACTAAAAACGTAATTACATTCTTATATAACTGCAACACTCGTAATTAATATATGGATACAATTATGAACAGGGGTGCAAATTCCAGAGTTTTTGGTTTCCTGAAGAGTAATGATCCCAAAGGGGAGATTTGCATTAAGGGTGTAAGAAAATATCACAAATATCAAATATTGCAATATTATGTTTTGTGATACTGTATCGATTATCCAAAAAACTGTATCGATTTTTAATTTATAGTTTACATGCAAAGATGAACTCAGTCAATACTTTATTTCATTTGCAAAGAGGTGCACCCTGTCAGTTTTAGTGCCCTCTCAAAGTAGTGCCATAATGTTGGATGTTACAGGTACTATGATAAATGCAAATGCAGCACCAACTGTTCTGATTGCATAAAAAAGTAATATTTTTTACTCAGATTTTATGCAGATGGTGGTGTGTTCTTTATACTATGACAGTTTTCCTAAAAATAGATTTTTCAAAAAATTGCAATATATTGCCTTGCTTACTGTATCGCAATATATTGAATCGTAACCCCTGTATCATGATATGTACCGTATAGCCAGATTCTTGCCAACACACAGCCCTAATTTGTATAACAATTTGATCACTGTAAGAACAACAAAAGAGTCAAACGTCCTGCGTCTTGAACTTGGGGTAAAGACACTGTCTCTGGTTGATGCATAAAGCTTGAGGGTTGGTCACAAGTAGGTAAACTTTCCATATTTAAAAGCAAACGGGCACAGTAAGCTGGAATAAATGTAAATGGAACCTGGCTCTTGCTGGATGCTCCCAGTCATCCACTCAAGTATTACCTTACAATAAATACTGTATCAGGCTACAGGAGGAAGTGAGAGTTATTTTTTCACATAAGAAAAGAGACATATTTGTTGCAAAATGCACAATTCCCTTACTTTTATATAACCATACAGTGTCTGAGACTTGCTATGCCAACGCGTTCATATAAAATTCATATGTACTCTATGGGGGGGATCTCTTGTTGGGTCTCTAAATTATAGAGTACGGTCTGGACCTGCCCTATATGAGATCTTGTCTCAAGATCATTTCTGTTATGATTTGATGCTATCTAAAAAATAAATTGAATTTGTTTATTTGTTTATTTATTTTGCACAATTTAAGACTATACAACATAACAAAAAAAATAACTGAATAATATACAGTGCAGGAAGAGGCAAGAAACCCACTGGGCTTATCTGAAGCCTCCATCTAGAGACAAGATTAATATAAAGAAATAATATGACTACATAATAGTGATAACAAACAATTAGGACAAGAAATATAAATATATATATATATATATATATATATATATATACACACTCACCGGCCACTTTATTAGGCACACCTGTTCAATTGCTTGTTAACACAAATAGCTAATCAGCCAATCACATGGCAGCAACTCAATGCATTTAGGCATCTAGACGTGGTGAAGACGACTTGCTGAAGTTCAAACCGAGCATCAGAATGGGGAAGAAAGGGGATTTAAGTGACTTTGAACGTGGCATGGTTGTTGGTGCCAGACGGGCTGGTCTGAGCATTTCTAAAACTGCTGATCTACTGGGATTTTCACGCACAACCATCTCTAGGGTTTACAGAGAATGGTTCGAAAAAGAGAAAATATCCAGTGAGCGGCAGTTGTGTGGACGGAAATGCCTTGTTGATGTCAGAGGTCAGAGGAGAATGGGCCGAGTGGTTCGAGATGATAGAAAGGTAACAGTAAATCAAATAACCACTCGTTACAACCAAGGTATGCAGAATACCATCTCTGAACGCACAACACGTCCAACCTTGAAGCAGA
>CAKALU010062577.1:0-94998 GCA_916700995.1 Hozukius guyotensis | reverse complement strand
ATTTTAGATACAGTACTGTAGCTGTTGTCCTGTTTTTGGAAGCGAGGACACGTACCCAGTCACCACAAACAGCACAGACAAGCTCGTGATCTCCCACTTTCTCTGGATGGCTGGGTTTCCTACCAAAGCAACCTGAATGTTGCACTCTAAAAAAAGCAGAACTGACAATGAAATCAGGCAATTTAACAGTGAGTGGACTGTGAAGTATGTGTTTGGGCCTTTTGGACCAATAGCCTTGTGTGTTTACTCTGTAGTAAGAGCACCTCAGTGAAAAGGGAATATAATGGAGCATTTGAAGAGAGCACACTCAAACTTTGACATTTCCAGTGGGCTGTGAGGTTTGTGGTTTTTAATTTCAAACTTTCTTATATAGATTTATACTGTTACTGGATTAACTATTTGCTAAATGGTTAATTGTAAAGATAATTCAGGCTTGTTACTGTCGCTGAACAGATTATATGGTCCCTCTTTAAATTTTAATGCCACAATGTAGCCCCCATTTTATGATAATATAATCTGTATTTCTGACACTGACCCAGGCTTCCTCTGCTGTACACGCATCCAATCGGGCATTTTAATTGGCTAAGATACATCAGAAATCTTCATACAGTAGGTTTACTAATTCCATACAGTATGTATAGTGATATTTCTTGGCAAGAAGCCGGCACTTCTCTCACCTGAAGAACATCTTAAAGATTTCCTCTTCAAGCAACATTTACCCTGATCAGACACATCTGGCTTCAATTGAAACATCCACTTGTCTTTTGCATGTCATATATGCAATGAGACATAAAATGACTTTGAAATAAAAAAAATCCTTTTCAGAATCTATATCCATCACGGTTTGGCTTGCCCTCTTTTATCACAGGACGCTCAGGGCAATGGTAAAACTCTACTTGAATTTCACAGACTCAGATTTCCATTGATCTGTCAGAGCCCACAAGCTTGATGGACTGCAACGATTTGGGTGTTGTGAGCACTGCAACATCTTACATGATGATGATGACAGCATTATTGTTATGATTGTTAGCTGTATTCTGCAATATTAGCATTGTCAGCATCAGCTTTAACAATCAAAAATGACATGACGGTATTCCTCCTTCCTTCTTAGCAAAGTGGAATATAAATTGACAAACAATTAAGACTGAAAGTCTTCTTTGGTGTAAAACCTCTGCAGAGTGCGGTGTGTGTAAACTGAGGTGGAATAATTGTGGGAGATAAATTCA
This sequence comes from Hozukius guyotensis, assembly GCA_916700995.1. Lineage (NCBI taxonomy): Eukaryota > Metazoa > Chordata > Actinopteri > Perciformes > Sebastidae > Hozukius > Hozukius guyotensis. The sequence goes on along the minus strand of CAKALU010062577.1, from coordinate 93,772 downwards.
AACTTGATTCTTGATTTATATAATTTCACACAATTTCCACAGCTGCTCTTTTTATTTTAAGTCAAAGAAACAATTCACAGATGTATATTATTGAGAAAACATACTTTATTTCTGCCTCAAAAGGAATTTCCTTGTGTTTTATCCTGAAAAGAATAGGACCTTTGATTGTCATTACACAACGAACAAACTCAAAAGTTAATGTGAGCAGTGAACAATCATATAAAGTTGCATTTTTTTTTTTTTTTGCCTGAGCTGGTAATGTAGTTGCAAGCATGGGTTGATTAGGAAGATCACAGCCTGTACAACATTGTCAACATTGTCATAATATCACCTTTTTAAAGAGGATATGAACCTGTTAGCAAACAGATTAACACAACCAGCACACAATGAGGAAAATTTGCATTTATTTGGAGTCATGCTTCTGGCCACCTGATGAATGTAAACCCAAAACACATTTTCCTTTTAGCTCTGCTTTGGTTTCCACCAGCTCTTAAGAAAAATATCTGTCTCTTGAGCTGCTAAATGCTCCACTATGTTCCCCAGCTAGTCGCTAACTGCGTCTGCCGTTTGGTCCTGGGCAGGGTTGGGGCAGATTACTTCAAAATGTAGTCAGTTAATGAATACAAATTACATGTCAATTTTTGTAATTAGTAACGTAATCAATTGGATTACAAAAAATTTAATCTAATCTGAATACTTACTTCAAAATAGGGATGTGAGATTAGTCGATTAAACGTTGCTACCCTCACTAGTCGGCACTAGAAATACTAGTCGGTTAACCTCTTGAAAATCAGCCAGCGGACCTGGCCGCTATTCTGTATTTCAGAGACTGTAGCCGGCTGTAGCTTGAGTGAAGATGCTGGTATCATACGAAACTAGCACCACTAACAATTTTGAGAATGTGCATTTTTCCTCTCCTTGAAGATCATACGAAACGTGAAACACCTAAGGAATCCAATGATACCATGTCATGTCATTACCTTTGAAGCTTTTACTGAGGTTTTCGAATGAAGCTTTGAATGTCTGTCAACATATTTTATGACGTTATCACTCTAAAAAATGGCGGAAATATGATTTTGTGTTATTGTGGTTATATAAATGTAATTTATGGTGCTGTTATGTTGGACAACACTGTTAAGACAGGTGCGTACAGTACAAGTGCGTGTGGTAGAGTAAACAGGTTTTTGACCGCGGTGAAAAAGTTGGTTTTGGAAGGCTAAACGCCAACAAATATGGATTGAAGCAGAATATTTCTAATTAATGTAATATGTTGTAAATTTTGGAAATGATTACATCTTTTTCAACATATTTTATAGACTTTTTTTGGACTGAGAACTGCGACAATTACATTGTAACAACGTTACAGGGCTGAGCGCTGCGTCACTTGCTCTGTGTGTTTGAGAGAGAGAGTTTAGTCGAGCAATGGTCTGAAGACAACACAGCGGTCAGCAGTAAGGCAGCAGTCTTCACAGGAAGACGTGTCAGGAGGTCCACTGACCTGACAGCTTCATTACCAGCTGACACAACTTCAGGGTAAAAGAAATCCCTTTACTCTGATGAGGACTTGATCTGGACAGTTTACCTAAAAGTTAAAGTTGCTACTTCATGCATTATGTATGCCAGATTTATGTTTCCTTTTCATTGTCTATGAATAAAGTGCTTTATTTTTAGGGAGCATTCAGGTTTAAATTCAGTAGCACGGCCCCTCGGTGTTAGAGAAACATAGCATGTTCTTTCACAAAGGCTCTATGTAATTACACTGTTTAAACAGCGGATATGAAAAACGTTTTGATTTCATGCATGTAGAAGGATAACCTGGACCATTTAACATCCAGACTATGAAAATGTAATCCTTAACTACAGGTAGTAAATACTGACTGTAAGCAACACAGCACATTTCTCTGTTTCAAAGGCAAACTTTATGAGAATAGACAGATGACAATATGAATTACACAATATTTTCTACCGTATTTTTGGAAGGATATCACACAGATAATCTGCATTTTGACAAACATTTCATAGCATAAATCTGGCAGTAACTGTCTGACAAGTAAAATGTGAAAACATCGGAGTTATCCTGTGAATCAATCCTGTTTTTATAAAGAAGTTACTTTATAAGATCAGAAATTCCACCTTCAGTTATGTTGAGGTGGTACAGGATAAACACAAGTTGCTGCCTCATTATGTTAAGAGTCATTGGTCTGATGTAACTGTAGTATTCAGGATAACACATGACAGTAATCTATAATCACTCTACTATTACTTTGATTACTTTCAATTGTTTATCAGGTGTCTTTTTACAATGTAATTACTTGACTACTGTTTCACATTTTCTATTGTTTTATATCATACTTTCCACTCCCACATCCCGATGGGTACTGTAAGTGTTTACATTATATACTGTGCTACATGCTAACATGTTACCTCTGTATCTCTTCACAACGAAGGCTTTCTTCTTCACTGGGCTCTCATACATGTACCTGTAGAGACAAACTTTTCACAGAGTGTATGTTTACGATTTATAGAGTTTATGCATGAATACTAAGCTAATATTATGTGACAGTGACATATAAAGAAAGCCTTAGTTAAGAAGAAAGCAGTATTTACTGAAGCCAAACGTCCTGTAAAACCTGTAATCTTGGCTGCCGATGTTGTTAATTTCTCCCCGATTTTTGGATCCGATTCCCGCTGGAACATGTCCAGTTGTGAAGTTTTTTGGTTTAGAAACGGTTACTGTGGCGATATTCATGGTAGAAGTGCAGCTAAACTCTGTTTAAACCGCGGTTCCCCAGCTGCAAAGACGGCGGCAGAGCAGATGCGGAAGACCGGAAACACTGCCTTAAAGAGACAGGTGCTAAAACGCAGCGTTTCAGACTGAGGGTGGGAACAGGTGCAGCAGCCATGGGCAGTGTGAGGAAAAATAATGTGTTTTTTGAACATTACAGCATGTAAACATGTTCTGGTAGAAACCGGTGGGTAGAAACCCCCAAAAAGTACGATCCTGAAATTGAGCGTGATATGTCTCCTTTAAGTCTTGGATGTCTCAGTGACAGCACCACACTGGCAAACAAAAAAAAGTTAAGGATGATAATAAGATAATACTGAAGTAGTTATAATGTTCAACATGCCTCAAACCCTGATCCTTTAGTTTAGATGGTGGGGGCTGTTTGTTCTGTTTCTCTCATTTCATAGAGAAACAAAGATCTGCAGCACAGCTCAGGGCAGAGACAGCTGTGCTTTAAAAGAAAAATCCGCACCTTAACACTTAAGCACTGTTAAAAACACCTACCGGCTATGTACCTTGCATTTCCTCGTTCTGGGGTGTTGTTTAGTGCTGGATTTTTCTTATTGTCACAGGTAAGTGCTAAACAGATGGTGTGATTTCATGTTAAGATATTTCCAGCAGCTCAGAGGAACATTTTCAGCTGAATAAAACAGCAGTTATCATCAAGTTTTCAATTTCAACAGTTGTACAGGGAGAAGTCTTTCAAACAAGAGGTAGAAAGTTCAGTTTCTCTAGACATGCTGGCCAAACAGACCATAGATTCTTGGCTACACACACACACACACACACCAGCCTTCAACACCTGGACATGTTTAAGTTCAAATAGAAGTCCATGGCCTCTCTCTGGACTCTGTAGTTTGTAAGAGGGTCTCGTGCTTCATGTCGGTGTTGGCCATTTCTATATTTAACTAAGTGTAGCATAAAATGCCGGTGACGTTTCCCGGAGACAAGTCAGCTAATGTTAGTTTCTGTCTGATCTAGTGCAGCTTCCTCGCTAGGTAGGAAAGAACACGGGAGAGATAACACTTTCATGGTAAATTTTGTATTTTAAATCATCTCAGCAGTAGTGGGTGCACTCCTGTGTAAAGTCAGTGAGCAGAAAACCTCAGGGTGATTTTTAACAGTGACTTGACTTTTGAAGAACAAGTAAAGAGGCAGGAGTGGAGTTCTGCTTTTCTGCAGTTGAGAGGCAAATCAAAAATCAAGTTGTTGTTTTTTTTCTCTCTATCTTGCTCAGTTTTTTTTGTTATCTGCTATTTCAGCCTCAGTCAGCCACTTTAAACTGTGTGGCTCCTTCAGCAGCAGCAGCACAATCACACTGAAGTACGGTGAACAGATCACAGACCTGCAATTAACTTCTCTACACTAGTTAGCAGATATTGATTTTAGGGATGCTCCGATACCGATATCGGTGACAATGGAGCCGATCTATTCAATTCAACTCTATGTTTATACACGATATACATTATATACTGGAATTTAAAGTCCTGTTTAAGTTTTGATCAATTATTTTATTAATAAATAGAAATTCAGTATATTTATATCTATGTAATTTGGGATTACTAATTTTGGGGTTACTGAACAGAAGTGCTCGTCATCCAATTGCCCAAAAATGCGTTTTTGATACCAAATCACAGCATGGCTTTTTCTATGGTGTTCCTCAAGGTCTTGGTGTCTTAATGTGGTATTTTGGAGGGGTTATTGATCATTTTTTATCAATTCTCCAGTGGTAAAAAATGGTTAAATTTACAGTAGCACCAAATCTGTGTAAAAACTGCTGCAACAACTTATGAGACATAATAGAGCATGGGGATGGAACCATATGCTTCTATCATGATGTTCTTAACCCTTATACACTTTTACAATTTATTTTAAATAATGAATTAATTCATTTGTATTTCTGATTTATGACTAGAACAACTTGACACACAGTGCTGAGCTGCATCTCAAATTAATCTTCAGGTTCCCAGCTTTCAGATGATGTACACCACTTCTATGTGACATCTACTGTTGTCAAAGCTTCTTCTATACACTGATCCAAGTTCTCCAAAGTGATGAAGTTCTTTTCATCCTCCTGCAGCTTCAACATTTCCTTCTCTTTTTCTTTGATGAATTCTTGCTGCTCTTGTTCTCGCTGAATGGCAGCTTCGACCCACTGGTGCTCAGCTTCCTCCTTTTCCTTCTGGACCATCAACACCTGGAGTTTGAGACAAAAAAGGGTCTATTGTGGGTCTCAGAGGGTTAACACTGGTATTGGATCAGTGCTCTGTATCGGCTGATACCCAAAGCCCAGGTATTTGCTATCGGTATTGGTGCATCTGCAATTGAATTTAACATTTTACTGACCAGACTGAGAGGATATTTTCACTTCCTGTTCCTCTTCTGATGTTATGTATCACGGGTTTCTGGTATTCAAAAAAATATAGCAGAGCGTCCACTGATCAGGGCCCTGTTCTTCAAACAAGATCTTGCCTAACTAATGCACAGACTAACATGATGTTATCAAGGCCAAAATGATCCTGATCATTTTCATCCAGCAAATTTGGTTCTTTGAACTCAGGTTAGAGGTTTCATTTGTTAATCTGAAGTTATCTTTAATAACAGTGAAGTCTGTCTTTTGAGACAAAAGGCTACAAAGGTTCACACATGTAGAAGAAATACATGCAACATGCACTACATCAAACTCACACCAGTTGTTGGCTCCTACATGCTGGTTTTAGGACCGACAGTATCAACAGACAAGTTTGTGATGTGATGGATTCAGCCAGAATATTATTCATATATATTCATCTCCAACAATCACACCGTGGGCAGTTGGAATAATTCACTCCACAGTTATATCTTAATGTCGACAATCTATTCATCTTGATGAGACTAATGAAGAATCGACACCTGGCTGACGATGTCAAAATCAGCATATAATATCACAACCTTGTATAACGAAAAATCTGAGAAACATGTTCCTTCCCCTAAAAAAATATAAAATGCTTAATGAATTCTTTATTATTGTTCTACTCCTCTCTGCTCCTGAATGTGTGTTTATTTTACACTGTCAAAGCCAGTGATAGTAGCTGTGATGCTGTATGGCTGATCCCACTTATTTATCCTTTATGTTCGTGTTAAATAAAACTAAAAAAAAAAGCATCTGAGCTCCATTGAGCACATGTATCTGTGTGAGCCACAGGACAGCCTCATTAACTTCCCTAATAAATGTCCAGGTTTTCAGTCTTAACAAGCAATTATACTCGCAAATGCCTCAAGTGTGTGAATTGGAGCGAACCCTAGTTATTCTATAGTCGTTCATTTTATGTGTTTTAGTGTTCGAATGACAAATTATCTTCATGTTGTCAAATTAAATGCTGCATGCTCTGATGGTCTTTTAACAGTCAGAAACTTTTAGTTGAGGCAATGTCTTTTTTAAAGTGTACACATTGTGTTTTATTGTATATTTTATCCTATATAGGTACAGTTAACTCTTTATTCTGGAAATTTAATTGCAATAATGGCTCCAAAAAAATGTGTTAATTTCATGTTCTCATCCAAAATCATAAAATATTTTCATGATGCCTCTAGGAAAGCCTGTCATTTGTATCTGAAAATTCATATATGGGTTCTCGGTTCTGAGAAGTGAAGCCAATGCTCTTAAACCTGCATTCTTTCTAACAGCCAGCAGGGGGCGACTCCTCTGGTTGTATAGAAGTCTATGAGAAAATGAGCCTACTTCTCACTTGATTTATTACCTCAGTAAACATTGTAAATATTAATGTTCAACGTTCATTTAGTAAATTATGGTCCAATTTAGAGTCAAATTGACCATAAAGCAGGGGATGCTTTAGGGCGGGGCTACCTTTTGATTGACAAGTCACAATCACGGTGTTATTCAGAGTTTAGTTGTACTAAAAGACACTCCAAGGAGTCGACAGTTAATTTTTTCTGGCATGTACAAATGACCAAGATGGCAACGGCCAAAATACCAAACTCGAGGCATCAAAACAATAGTCCACAAACCAATGGGTGATGTCACAGTGACTATACGTCCACTTCTATTCTACAGTCTATGGATTCACCCTAAGAAGTCTTGGTAATTATCCAGTTTTCTGTTTCTCTTTTGTAGCTTTCTTTTACAGGTTTTGGACTTATATTTGTTCTGAAAACAGCGCCAGAACATTTTTAAGCCAGCTTTCAAGAACCAAAATTGTCAAATCATTAACAATCAAAATCATGCTGATTCAGTTATCTACAAGCAGAGAACAGGGCCCAGCAGTAACAAATGTGATATAAATCAAACCGATAAGTTATAATCACGCTTATTAACTGACAGTATGCGATTTTTAAATACATAAATAATTTTCCGTGGATGTTTTGGTGAGTTAAAAAAAAAAGCCACTATCTCCGATACAAGAGCTCTAATTCTTTTTACACTCTTGCTGTCAGATGATTTGTCAAAAATGTGAGAACACAGATTTCACACTTTGTGACCCACTGAGAGGCAGATTTGAGAAAACTCAGCGAGCTGTTGATGCAGTAATAAAAATCAGTCCAGGAGGCAAATATATATTTTAATAGCGTGATTTTTTTAATCCCTTTTCTTTGGAATCTTAAAGACTTCCAGATTGTTCTTTGTGAATACATGCATGAATAATCTAAGTGCAAGACACATACTTGATCCTTTGTTTTCTCATGCTGTCCTTTATAATCCTCGCGATCTGTCTTGGCATTTTCTACAGGTAACCTGAAAGTGTCAGAGAATCTTCCCTCTGTTAATCCACTAACTCATTACTAATGCACAACCGAACCTCAAACACAGCCCCAGTGCCTTACAGCAGCTGCTTAATTCGTCTGCACATCACACTCCATCCATTTTGCAGCGCGATGACAGATACTCCCTCGTTATTTTGCATTGATTGCTGTTGTAGAAACTCAAACAGTCACTCCACTTACCTTTACTCTTTGCTCGATATAATGTTGCTGCTACGCCGTTCACATTTAATTAACCTGCTCACCCCCAGACGTAAATCAATATGGAGATCAGGAAATGCAGCAGCGTTTGGCTCAGGCATACAAAAATCATTCTCCAAAACGACGTCAGTTTACAGATGGTTATGCAGATCGGGCTAGTTCAGAGAGGAGCGGAGGGCCCTCGTTAGGAATGAACCACCAACACTCGCATCGCATTTCCCATGTGACTCTCAAATTACTGTGGGCTGCTTTCAACACAGCATGGATTTGTTTGTTTGCAAATAGGGAGCTGTCAAAAAGTGTTGCTCATGGCTGGTTGAACCTGCTAGGGGGTCCAACTGAAAGGCATGTGCTACGGGCACCCTGCTGGCCTTACAGGTCTCATATTAACAGCTACAGGTTGTTTTGTAAGCCTATAGCATGTTCTGGAGCTGATGCCAGCAGCGGATTCATCTTTCAAAGGGGAAACTCACTTTTTCGGTGCATGTGCACATCAATTTGGGTGTATGGAGTACCTACCAACCCACAAACTGTAAAATAAGACAAACCAGGCAGTTCTTTGTGGGCTGCCTAGATCAGAAAACATGTGATTCAACAAGCCGTTCAGATTTGGCTCCCTCTTGCCTATCTACCTATCTACCTTTCTATCTACCTATCGTGTTTTTTGAATATTAAAGCATGATTTCTAGTAGAAACTCAAAATACAAGTATGAACCTGAAAATGAGCATGATATGTCAGCTGGGATCAGCACCAGCCCCCTTGCGACCCTGAATAGGATAAGCGATTACAGATAATGGATGGATGGATGAGCATGATATGTTCCCTTTAATACAACCTGAAGCTTCTCTTCAAGTCAATTGCAGAAATTTGGGAATGTGGTGACATCACTGAAAGGAAGTAACTTACTTAACCTGGAAGAGAACTCTAAAGTGAGCGGTAATATTATTACCCATACTGTCTGTTGTAAAAATCCATGCCAAAATTCCACATTGTTCTTCGCTTCTTGATCCTTGTTTGACCTTGCTGAACAAAACGTGAATGTATCATAAATGTTTGTTTGCCATAGAGCCTATATTTGCAATAATAATAATAATAATCCAATGGAAAAAATCTCTTTTTGCCGAGGGAACCAGGGCGATGCTAACTTCCTGGTTGGCCTACAGAAATACATCCCCGCAGCTCTCTATAGTTGCTTCAGTGGCACTCAAAGTATAATTTTCTCTAAGTAAACCACTTATGCCCCTTTTGTTGTATTCAACGTGCATTGGAAGTCTTGCTGATTGCTATCAACTTACCTCAATACAGTTGGCTGAATGGCTCATTCCCCAGAACTGAAAACCATTCAGGCTGGAGGCAAGATTCAATGACATATTCTAAACTCTGCTGACATCATTAATCAGCTATGACGTTAGGGAAGCAGTCCCCAAAGGTTTTAGGCTCAGTGAAGCAAACTAGTGCTTTAGAGGTCAGTGGATTGTTAGTCATGATTCAAATCTGTCAGACTCAGTTGTTACTGAGGTCGTATTGACCTTTTAACCTCTGGTGATGTCACAGCTGTAAGGGCTGAGACGCTTTTAACACCCTGATGTGTACCGTTTGTTATGTCCAGTCCATTAGAAAACATCGCCATAACAATGCAACCTCTCTTACTGTAGTTCCATTTTCATTTGATATTTCTGGGAATGGCTCAAAGCTGCACTGTGTGGACAGTTCTTCACTTTAAAGGCAAACAGACGTTTATGAAATGATTGATGCAGAATCACAGCGAGGGATTCTGCCAAGATGAGAAACACCACTAATTTTCACAGTGGTGGTTTTATTCATCGAGGCCTGTGGAGGTGACTTTGTGTGTGAGAGATACATTTTTTGCTGTGACTGAGAAACTATGTTATCATTGCATCTGATAGTACCAGTGCAAAACCTCTGTATGAATTACACTGAAAAAAATAGGAAGCACCGATTTATTGGCTGAACATCAGTATCGGCCGTATCGATATTCACCTTTTTCACTGCCGTCGGCAAATAAGATGACATTCGCCGATGGCGGTGGCCAACGTTTATCTGTTTTGGTCTGTCTCGCTGCTGCTGCGGCGGCCTCTGATTGGACACGACTCTGGCATGACGGCGGGTGCCATGTTTATAAATAAAAGCGAAAGAAAAAGTTGGCTGTGTAGGAGTATTACACTGTCTCTGAGAGAGATCAGCGCCAATAACGTTATGTTCAATGAAAAATTAAGCAGTAAAGCAATGCCTGAAAAGATTTCTTAAAAACAATCACTTCAAGCTGGATGGGAACGAACCTTGTGTGTGTGCGTAATGTGTCACTAGATGCCTGTCAGTCCAACGAGGGTTGACGCAGCACCCAGTACGTTACAGTGGGAACATCCTCCAATGTCGTGCAGCCCGTGCAGCAGTCCGTCCCCCATACCGGGATCCAGTCCCGAGTGAGCAGAGTGCAACAGCACGTCGGGGCCGGCGCATCGTAGTCCAGCGGCTCCACCGTGGGTTCGTCCAGCCTGGACAGCTGAAGTAGCGAAGCCTGACCAGAGCGGGGCTCTTCATCCGCTCCACAGCGGCGTCCTGCCGATACTAGTCCACATAATCGATAGCGGATGCCGTCGTTCTCTCAGACGGATTGTAGTGGCAACTGGCTATGAACCGTCTTCACCACTTCTAGCAGGATGTAAAGGTTTCTGACTCACATAGACTACCATGTCCAACTTCCACTTGCCTTCTGCAGACACTCAATCCTTGGTCAGCTTGTATTGTGAGTGAAAGGTATAGTTTATTCCACAAAAATTAAAATAAAAAAAATATATCCATATGACCAATCTTGGACTATCAAAAACAGACCAATTCCGCTGGAAATAACTGAAATACAGTCTACAATCTGTGGTCTACTATCTGTAGTCAGAAAAATTGTTGCTCCCCATCCTGCTCCACCGAAGCCTAACTCGCACTAATCACACTTAAAGGGACACGCCCAAATTGTCCAATAGCCGGATGACTAGAGTAGCACATCTTAACAGGGCAAACATACATCATTGAGTCTAAATGGATCAAAGCCCATTCTATTACATGACTAACTGACCTCAATTCTAATGTATGTCAAACATTTTCGATGGCATAACACAATGTACTTTTTAAATGATAATCAAATGCAAAAAAATGTAAATAATACAATGGCTCTTACATGGATAAAAAAATTAAAATGCTAAAATGGGTCACCAAATATACTTGGGCGGCCATTAATATATGGGTGGCCCACCCAAGTAAAATCTGTGTGGGAAACTCTGCTTATGTTTGTAATCTACTCACAGGGGGAAAACACAATCACTGCTTCCTCGCGGTCACACCGCTGACATATACTCATATGCTTCCAGTTGGCTATATTTTACACACAGTGACGTCACGCTCTGCTCACAACTCCGTGTGAATTATTCGCCATTGTGTTTGAGGTGCAAGTTTAAACAGGCGATCGGTGTTGAGATTGCAAGATTGATTTTTTTTATAACTCTGAAATATTATACTTTCTTCGGTACCAGTGTATAACTATGGTGAAGTAGCGCTTTTTAAAAAAATCCCACCAACCCGTGAAAAAGTGCCAGAGAGAAGAGCACTCTGGGCGAAGGCTTGTGCTAAAATAGATACAGTCGCGCTGATGGGACTGTTATTTTAAGCTGCTTCACATGATAAGAAATTTGCTTTTCGCTTACCGTGAGGTAAGGCGCAGAGCCTTGCAGAGGCAAAATGTATCGCATGTATAATATGTCATCAAAAAGTGATTGGCAACAACAACAACAGTTGCAGCTGTTTTATCATTGGCTGCGCTTTGAAAAGTCAGCGGCAACCGAGGTCAAAGTTGAAATAATTTGAACTACAAGCACAGCGCTCTGTGGCAATTTCAAGCGACGTACAGAAACACAGACAGATTCCTTTCTTTATAGTTAGATGTGCCCCCCCCTTATTTAAAACTGTACATCTATTGTACTGTACAGTGTGTGTGCAGTATCAGTGTTATTGAGAAGCCCTTGTATCCTGCTCCAAACGCAGCGGTGTAAGAACAGCACATGAAATTAAGTCCATAGGTCTTTCAATATAAAATTATACACTGAAATTTATCACCTCAAGTCTGGCAGTTTGTAAGATGATGGAGCTCTATTCACCATTTGCAAGGATACAGTCGGATCTGGATGTAATTAGAATTGGAGATTACTTGCCTGTGACTCGACTGTAGCAGCTACGTGGATCATTGCTGCTATGATGGAGCATGTGAATATGTCGGCATGACAGGTGACCCATACGCAGCAGCTCTCCTCACAATCAAGGGTTGAGGTAATTCATTCTGGGCATAATTCACTCCAGGTTGCTTTTAACTGTCTCCATACTTGAGATTAAACACAGTCGGAGCTTTTTATTTATTTATTTATTTTTGTCTCTTGGGTTCATTCTGGAGGGATAAAGCTTCTATATGACTTAGGCTGACTGAAAGTAGATAAATTGCTAACAAAAAAAAAAATGGTGCTATACCCTCCTCCCAAAGGCTGTTGATAGAGGATGTGTCTTTCCTGCTCCCCCAGCAGCTGCCAGGGAAATGAGACCTTGAGACAGGCTGGGGAATTTCACATTTTGTCATGTTCATTGTTTGCTCCTTCATATTTCCCTGCGTGCAAGTTAATGGTAATGGCACATCGGCTGACAAGATAACAAGGGAGCTGCCGTTTAAAGATGGAAAATGAGCTTGTTTTCTTTTCTTCATATTCTTGATATAATTAATGTTGATATAATCTTAGAATTTTCTTTTGGTTCAGTTTATACCACTAACTACAGGAATAGCCTACTTGTCTAATTTAGCCAGATTTAAAATCAGGGACAATTATGAATAATTTGCATCTTTATACAGAGGTAATATATTTTGATCTTTTAATCACGTCAGATGTATAATTAATCACCTTCTACGGTTAAACGTTAACCCAATCATCACCATTTTCCTCAGATTCTGCATGTGCTTTTGACATCGTTCACGCTTTGACTACATTCATGCCGATATATATTAGCACATTTACTGTATGTATGTTATATTTACGGAGTCATTTGCATAAAAGATTAAATCTAAAAAAATGAAAAGACAATGATACAGTTGCAAATGTGCCGCACACTATTGCTTGTTTACATATTCAGCAGACTTGGGCCAAAGCTCAGCTCAGGAGGATGGATTTGGGGTTTTACCTTTCTGTTAACATGTTTTTAATTTAATAATAATGGGATAGTCAACTCAATGGTCAATACATAGGCTAAATAAAATATGGGATTAAAAACATGTTCCCCCTTAAAATAACCTTTTTATTTTCGCTAAATAAGAGTACATTTATGTTTCTAGCAAAACAATACATTAACTATAGTTGCATTTCTTGATAAACCTTACAGTGAAGGTGTCTATAAATAATTTAAAAGATAAATAATGATAATAATTAAAAAAGTTATGATCTGTTTTAAGTATTAATAACTATTTACAGACTGTGTGGGCTAAAACGCACACAAATCCTGATTCTCTACAATAATTCACTACATGTTTTCAATCAGGCTGGTAAACTCATTAAAAAAAGCAATAACTAGGATCAGTGTATGTGATGGAATAGAGGCATTAAATGTGCCAGAGGAACCAAATCTGTGCTTTTATGGACACATTTTGTCTCTGGGGGTCTCTTTGCTTTAGGACCCTCCTAGCTGACTTTTTCCCACTGGCTGGCTACTCCAAAAACTTGTTGAATTTCCTATTTATTCAAGCCTATAGCGCAGGCCTTCTTCACATGGTTATATGATATTAAGCTAAATCCATATTGAAGGATGCTAATGCTACCTGAAAACCTACCTTAAAACTATTCTTTCTGTGGTTTCAGACATAACACAAAACAAATTTTTGAGGTGGCACAATATAAAGTAAATGGAAAGAGTAAGAGAGAAAGTTGTGTTGGCGGCACGAATTGTCGCAAAGACGCATCCGTGCAAGTAGAGCTGCAACGTTTAATCGATTAGTTGTCGTCGATTAAGTTAACTGCTAACTATTTTGATAATCAATTAATCGGTTTGAATAATTTAAGAAAAAAGTAAAAATTCTCTGATTCTCCCTTCTTAAAATGTGAATTTTATTTTCTGGTTTCTTTACTCCTCAGACAGTAAACTGAATATATTTGAGTTGTGGACTAAACAAGACATTTGAGGACGTCATCTTGGGCTTTGGGGAACACTGATCGACATTTTTCATAATTTTCTGACATTTTATAGACCAAACAACTAATCGATAAATTAAGAAAATAATCAACAAATTCATCGACAATGAAGTTGAGTCAGAGGCTGTGCCGAACGTCCATTGCATAATGTTTAGTGGTGCATGTATTGGTGTGTGTTGTGCTGTGCACAGGGTTGAAACCACATTATGAAAATTAAATCAACTGCTTCCAGTGTTTTGATCCTATTATGATACAACTCCAACTCCATTAGACCCCAAAGAAAAATTCTATTCTGGGTTGGGTTAGACACCTTTCGCATCACACATAATTTGAACCATTGTTAACGGACGAATGGACTGCAAGTGATGAAAACCTTGTTTCTCCCATTGTTGATCGCAGCCAGTTTTGAATTCTCCTCATTGCAGAAAAACTTCTCTCAGAGGTGTCAGATCCAACACGCAAAGGCAGTGCCTAGAGCATCTTGTGCAAATTTGGATAGCTGTCCTTTTTAACATCTTCTGAAGATGCTCATGTGAAACATGTGCGTCAGAAGAGGCTTTAACAAGCTCCATCTCTGCTCCGACATGGAGAGGGTGAATTTTCAGCAGCTGTGCATATCTTTTTTTATGAGAAGCGCAAGTTATATTTACTCGCCCGTGAATCGTCTGTCCAGTTCGTTGATGAGGGCATCCAGCACAGGGACATACAGGTGCTGCTGAAGTCCAGGTGTCTCACTCTGTGACATTTGTGCGCCACTTTCATCATTTGACCCAAAGTAGTTGTAATCAGGAAACTGTCGTTCGGGAGGTGGGCGATTTTGCGGCCCATTTTCTTTTGGGTGCAAGGAGACCAGGAGTCTGGCACTCAACTTCTACATCCCCGGGTACAACCACATCGTTGTCCTGGCAGAACTGTTTCACTGATATCCACACGTCGCTCCATGTTTCTGCCCGTCTCTGAGATATGAAGTGCACTTTCAGGTTGTCCGTAAGTTCTGCAGTTCAGTTTGAGGACATCAGGGTTTTGTGCGTAACATGAATCACAATATGTCTTCAAATAAAAGGAGACATGTATTGAATGACATTCTGGTCATTAGTCATAAACGCAACCAGCATCCACAGATCACTCCCTCGTTACTTATTTCTCTCAGTCATCCTGTAATTGCTTAGTAGTGAGATTTTAGTGAATTCACAGATCGTCATTTGCACACCCATCTCGTCTCACTGGGCCGTGCTGGTTCAGTTTGTTTCATATTCAGCGTTTTCTGGATTTCAATAACTCAATGATGGTTTGACGGCTCTGCAAATGCAGAGTACAGTTTACCAATAACGTTCAGGAATGTTTTCATGCTGCGGTTGACAGTAAAACACTCCACAAGCATCAGATTGAGTTTGTGTGCCAAGTAATGTGCTGTATGTATGTATGGGTGGGTCTCCTGATGTGCTGCTGCTCACCAGAAACGTGACATCGTTAGAGAAACTGATAATTTGGTCAGTTTTTGAAGACCTGCCCTCATAAAAAAAAAGGCAGTACAGGGCTCCAGACTACCTTTTTACATTAGTTGCACTGGTGTGCCTAACTTTTTCATTTAGGTGCACCAACACATAATTTGTATTATTATTTCTTATTATTATTTACTTATTTTGTACTTTACTTTGCTGTTACTGTCTAATGACAGATGAAGACAAAAAATTGGACTTCAAGGATTTTCCTTTTTATTGACATGAAAACTATGGAAGTTTTTTGGCCTCTTTATTCAAATGGCAATCCAATGTGCAAAGTGGCAATAGGCAATTCAGTATGCAAAGTGGCAATACAATCCTCAGTTTGAATTATTTTGATTCAAAATTGAAATGATAGCTTTAACAATTGCATTTCATATTGCCATGGTTTATGGTCTCTTTGTGCCCAAGAAACACCTAGAATGCTGTCTGTGTATATGTATATGTATGCATGAGTCATATTGGTATAGGAAATAATATGACAAGTCATGAGAATACTATGAATTAAGTTAAAGTGAATCGGATAGAAGCCAAATCGTATCGTATCAAAGTAGTGTTATATCAAACTGTATTGAATTGTTCCATTGTTAACTGTATGGTTTTCGCAGACCATGTATCAAGATGCGTATTGAATCGTCTTGAGAGCGATAGATGTACGCCCCTACTTACCATGCATACATTTTAAAACAACACCAATACACTAAAAAGAAAAAAATAAACAAACGGAACAAATCCCAAGAACTTCAACTATCCAGGTGGTATTGCTGGTAAGGTGTCGTGAATCGTGGCTGCCTTCCACCTTGTTCCATTGACGGTTCGGGTCGATGAAGGATATTAGAAGGAGAGGATAAATATTCTACAACCTCCGTCATGTATCGAACATGAGGAGGACGCAAACACAAGAGAGGAGTCGATACGGAAAAAGGAATTCCTTATGTTCTGGAGAGTCATTCTCTTTGAGGCATACCGGGTCCCATCAAAAGAAAATGCACACTTCTGCTGTAGCACTTTTGATGTGGTACACTTTCATTTGGCTCTTGATGTGGCTCTGAGGTAGATAGGTGAGACATCCTCCTGTTGGAAGAATACACTTTGAAATGCAGCGACTGCTTTCACAGACATTAATTAAAACCTAGCTTTTGACTAAAATGTCTCTTTCTCTGGAGACCTCCAGTCTCTGGGTCCGGGATGACACTTAATCCAAACTTCACTGCTACACTGACGGATGCCACATGCTGATTATATGCAAGATCTATTAATTTTATTAAAAGGAAAAAGAAATAAGTAGAGTTTCTGAGGTTTGAAGGAGCTGATATATTTCTGTTGCAATTGTCCATAGCTACAAACTCGCTTCGTAGTACAGGCCCCAGGTTCACTTAAGGTGGGCTGACCTTTAAGGTGGACCAGCTATTCTTTTGGTGAGTCAAGTGCGACACCGGCACCGACTCAACCATAAGTTGTAGCATTTATTCACAACCTAAACTGTACACACAGTGAACTGCTATGTTCACAGCTATAATCTTCATAACTTCATACTCTTTCTCGACCGCACACTCGCTAACGTTAAACACAATGTGTGTGTTTGTCAATCTCCGACACAGAGCAAAGGACAGAAGCAGTGCGCCCAGAAATAATACTAAAACGCAGTAGACTCTCAGTGCAACCGAACATAGTTTTTTTATTTTTATTACAAACGCCATACGTTTACCAGTATGGCAGATAACAGAGATTTATTCACCAAACATCAAATGCACCTGCATTTTGGCGCTTGGCGGGTGTTAATTTCAGACCCTCATTTGTATTAATAATCTATTAATATGTCAATTTAAACCACTTTTTTCACCCCTTTCACCCCACTTTTGTTTTTAGTTATGATGACCATAAAGAAATCCCCATTATTATCAGAGGTGGTGTATAACCTCCAGTTTAAAGGATCAATTTCGAAGCATGATGCTCTCCTGCCTCGGAGTATAGCTCCCAGCCGTTCAAGCTGTGATGTTGTCACCAAGGTAACATCTATAGTGAGTAGAGGAACACTGTCCTTCATATCTCCAGGGGCTGCGCTGCAGTGGCTGATAACTGCCTTGAGCATCACAAGCCCCGACCCTTCTAATGTTGCCATTACTCAGAGGAACGCGTGCTACTCGACTAAATACATCAATCAAATCTGTAAGAAATGGGAGTAATTATTATAAAGAGCCATTTAGTGATCTAGTGGGAATTTCCTTAAACCCATTTTATCAAGGCTCCCGTGTGAGGATGCATATCTGTGAGATATTAGTGTATCAGAGGAGTGGTCTAGATGGCTAGAGCTGGAAGATTGCTCTGAGATGAACCTGTTTTACTTAAAATTGGATGGTGTGTTTGCCAGGATCCCCCCCACAAGACCATTCAATCATCTTATCTTTGTGCTCACAGGCCAAGGTGTGCAAAACAATACCATTTCAAAATTCAATCCGCTCATCTGCTGCTGCTAAGGGCGGGCTAAAACACAAAACAATATCTCAAATTGCAATCCATGAGGCGAACAGGGTGAAGCAGCAGCAGCAGCAGCACTGTTCAGGGAGGAGAGATCAGATGCGTGTTTCAAAGGGCATATGCATGAGCGCGTGCTAGTCACCTAAACTAGTGCTCATAGATGTAATCCTGTTTTCCTTACGTTCCCCGGAGAAACGCCTCCCAGAATACAATTCACCTCTCAGCAGCGGATTCGGCCGAAAAACAATGGAGATGCAGAGGTCAGGCTTGTGAAGAAACAACAGCGCTGAGGTCTGACAGGTGACGCTGCCACGGTCGTGTCACGCCCAGCCGGCCCACGCTATGCAAACATTGCAGCTCATTATAACTGCAGAGTTGCGGTCATATACTGTACATCTTTACAGAAAGCAGCGTTATTTTCTCATGGTGCTGCAGGCTCCATTCTGTCACGTTAAGAATAAAAACACAAGGCGATCGGCTTTTGGGATTAACCTGCCTGAAGGGATTAGGCTGCTACATCTGTATTACTTTATACAATAAAGCCCTTCTTTAAATTTTCCTCTAGTGTTTTATGGGTAATATCACCTAAGCAAAATGTTAAAAGGTGTTTCTTGAGTCAAATGTCCGCATGTTAGGCTGAATAAGTCCTAATGGGCCATAATACGGTCATTATCGGACACAGCTGGTGTGTCCTTTGTAGACCTTGTTGCCTAAAAATTACGTCTTTATTCTACAAAAATGATATGCTTAATATACTCTATATATATTCTACTCCCTTTGGTTTTTGTCAATGATTTCTTTTGGCAAAATACTATTAATTCTAAGATACCTCTCTATCTGTTACAGTTTACTGGCCTCATGAAAACGTCAAACCCTTTTTTCAAATCCATTGCTTCTGTAGTTTCTGCTCTCTGACTTTGTAGGGCAGCACAGTAGGTCAACGTTGAAGCAAGAGTCAGTCTATAAACTGTGAAAGATGTTTACAATGGACAGGTTGGATAGTAACTACACTTCACCTTCTTCTTCTTCTTCTCTCCAAACCTTTGCTTATGTTCTCCAAACGTGTTTATGTTTCATATTGCTAAGATGTGGGAACACGGTGAGTACAATGTCATCACTGACAGGAATGATGACAACCAAAACTGTAGAAGCAGACCCAAGTTGTAAGAAAATAATCTTTGTGACAGCCAGGATATGTTGTAAATCAAAGACAGCTGCAGATACACACACTACAGAGACACCTGATTCACTATTTGCCACAAAATGTTAATGCTAACAGAGGCATCGTGAAACCCAGTTCCCTTATTATTATAAGTTAATCCTTGTGATAAATTTAGAAATTGACTCTATATACTAATGGGATCACCTGAATGCACAATTAGTGTTGGTCTCTGTTGAGGCTGGACTGCCTCATTGAGGATGAGGAGACCGATTCAGTCTGGCCTTCAGGTTCTCTGAAGGACCCACCTTCATGAGCCCCGTCCCTCTGAGAATCCAGGACCTGAATCAGGACACAGCTGTCGTCTCTCTTCACCATCAGGGACGCAGCAAATGTAGTGCATCTTTTCTGCTGGGTGGCGGTGTAGTTTAGCTACAAACCAAGAATATGTTGGATATATAATCTGTTCATTTTCAAGGTAGATGACACATGTTAAAAGCTTCTTGCTCTGAATTTTTAACATTCCAAACTAAGGAAGTTGTACCATGTTCATATTGAATGAATGCTAGGTAGTGTAGTGAGTTAAATGTAATGTGTTGAATTAAGAGCCAATTTAATACAATTAACAATAGGACCGCCAGGCTCTTTAGGGGGACTTTTTACTCCAAATCCCACGCCAAAGAGTCATTGTGTCATTTTGTTCGCGCTGATGGGCCATTAACGCCTCATCAGTCTCCATCTCTTTAGCACATTGTGACGACTCAGGCTGCGCGGCAATAACATCAGTCAATACGCAGCTCCAACACACCATACACAACTTATCTAACAGTTAGAACCTGCATAACACTGGTGTTCATTTCATATATCTATTTTTAGAAAAACAATTTTCACACTGCAACCTGAAGCAATAATAGTCGATGGTGAAGCAAAAGTATTGAAACAAAATGTTTTTAAAAGGCTAAATGCCAACAAATATGGACTGAATATTTCATTAGATAAAACCATGTTGTGAATTTTTAGAAATGTAAGATTGATCTTTTTTCAATACATTTTGACTTGTGAACTGGAAACTGAGACAATTACCAAGAGATGACGCAGCGCAGCGTGGCTCGATGTGTGACAGAGAGAGAGAAGGTGGACTATTGCACACAATGTTTCTGTAAGTTATTTATAATAACAATTCAAATGGCAACGTTATGAATGAAGTTTGGGACTATTTGATAAAGCCCTAATTATATATGCGTATAGCTGCACACACGGGACACTAATTTTATAGTTGTGATTGTTTTCACGATCATTTCTGATATTTTACACATATGATATGATGAATACTGTGGGCCTACATACCATAGTGTGATTATAAGTGCATGTGAGTGAATATTGGCTTGCAAATTAGTTTCTATGTCCCATTCATTGTCTCAATGCGCTTATACGGCCAGTGTGCAAACGCATCAATTCGGCTGACGGAGGAAAGTCGGAGGACCAACGTTAATCGGCGCTACTCCTGGCGACTAACGGGGGCTTTTGTCATGAAAGAAAAAAAAAAAACATCTATTTGGTTTTCTAAAGGTTATTGCATACATTACGTTACGCTACTTTTATGCCAGTGTAATATGTAAACATGTGAATATACCTGACGGTACTGTAGGTAGACGATTTGAGATGCAGTAAACTCACTATCGACGCGTCCCTATTTCTGCCCTGCTAATGCTACATTGTGAACAACAAATCTGTGTTGAAATCACCTGGAGGAGAGCTAGTTAACGGGAGGTGCCATTAATTTACATCATGATGCGTTCAGGCTTCTTTCAGTATAGCGTTATCATGATATGTTCAAATGTAGTCTTGTAAAATGTAGTTTTTGGCGAGAAACTTGAGTAAATAGGCTACAGTTGTTTGAAGGAGATGTTTTCACAGCAATATATATATTGCTGTGAAAACATAATAGATGATAGAGAGGGAATTATGACCTGTTTAACTTCCTAACAAAAACCAGTATGCTGTGGAGTATACCTAATCTCCCTACCACCTACCGCCATTAATATAGTACGTCACGATGGAGTCTAATCAGCAAAGACCTTTCACTATTCATCTTACCATGCACCATGTAATAAATTATTGTGTTAACCAGCGTTCACATTTTACTGATCCATGAGCTCGTTATCAACACGCTGACATAGAGACTGTGGTGTTTTGTCTTCCTGGCGCTAAGGCTGCTGCGTGTCAGGGTGCATCATCTTAGGCCTGGCCGATGGGTGTCGCAAACTGAACCAAGAATGATCCATCAGTAGTTTAACTCCAGATCTGCTTGGGTGGAGGTCATGTGCCCAATTTGGCGTCACAAAGCTTTACAGATGTGTACTTGAGATCAAAATGAAGGCCAAGTTCGAAGATGGGTGTGGTCCGGGCAAGGGCGCCGGAAGACGATTGGGAGTCGTGGCTGGTGTAATCCCATCGCATGATGGTCTCTATTTATCCTGGTACAGGGAGAATCTTTACTACCAGACGAACAATAGCTTGTCTGTATGCCTGCCATGCTTCCCTGGACAGTAACACTGCTGACACATTGCATTCATCCGTCAGTTGACTCCGCTCAGTATGAGTTTCCCGTACGCCTGTAAGTCCCACATGTGTACAAGTTATATTGGAAGAGAGGATGACATTTTAAACAAATTGTCACCTAATGTGTCTCGGTAAGGGCAGCACTTGATAGGTGAACTTGGAACTTTGAGGGAGATAGCTTTTGAAATGTCACTCGCAATGAAAAATAACACAATGGTTTCCCAGATAAAGCCAAATATGCTCCATGTTCCCAAGGGCTCGGCGCAGAGTCTGATGCTGCCACAAATTAAAGGTCACGTGTGATCATTTTCAGGTTCATACTTGTATTTTGTGTTTCTACTAGAACGTCTTTACATGCTGTAATGTTAAAAAAAACTTAATTTTCCTCATACTGTCTACCTGCATATACCTGTATTCACCCTCTGTCTGAACAGCTCTGGTTCAGCACCTGTCTCTTTAAGCCCCTCCCCCTCTCGAAAAAGCCCCAGTGTTTCCTGGTCTGTGCTGTCTATCAATCGCCATCTACACAGCGTCACTACAGCCGGGAACTCGGCTCTGTGTCTCTACTACACTGATTTTAGGAGCACTTCTACCATGAATAACAACCTTAGTAAAAGTTTAAAAACCAAAACTTTACACAGCACATGTTCCAGCAGAAATCTGATCCAAAATCGGGGAGAAATTAACAACATCTACAACCAAGATTACAGGTTTTTCTTGACTTTTTGATGCGGTAGATAATGCTATTTGTATCCCTCAGTATTTATGCATAAATTCTGTGAACCGTAAACATACACACATACACTGCTGCGAGTAGTTGGTGTAATGGATGACGTCGACGCATTTTCAGCGTCGACATCATGAGAGGGCAGTAAAGAATACCAACAGATTGTGAGAAGTGCCGGTGCGCAAGAAAAAGTCACGGTACGCCAAGGAGTAAAAAATGAAGACTTTTCTGTTGGTTCTTGCAGCCAACAACAGAACAAGTAGCGTGCTTTGCTCTTGCCGTGTCAGCAGGTCCGCAATAGCGAAGTCACAATTGTGGACAGCGGTATATGCAGCAGCTACTCCCTTGGCTGGGTCACCAAGCCGGTGGTAGTTTTACTGTTTGACCCGGAAACCTGTAGGCTATCTGGCATACTTGACTTCTGACGTCAATAGGGGAGACAAATCTGATCCGGTCGTTTTTACAACGGTTTTCTGATAGATGGAGCTGGAAAAAGAGAGACAATGGTGTTTTCTGACACTTTGGGGTTTTAGACACACCAGGGACACACATTTATGTTTACAAGACATGAAAAAAGTGCGTTTTGCGCTATATGTCAACTTTAAATGAAATAACTACATCACAGCTCCATAAGTTGTGAGATTCATGCTCAGCATGAGTCTTTTGAAACCAAATTATTATTATTGTGTAAATTTATGTTCCAATCCGATTTTATTTTGTTTTTCCCTTTTTTGATTTAATTTTATAACAACCCTTGGTACTGTAACGTCTCCTCATCTTCACACCAACCATAGATCCTTTCTTGAAAAATAATCACCCTCTCTGCAGTGAGAAATTAGCGTATCTTTGGAGGCAATGCCACCAGATGTACAGCGTGGCGAGGCAGACAGTAATAGATGTAAGAGGGATGAGACAATCCAAATACTGATAACACACTGGCAAGCGGCCTCACTCTGGGAGTTATAGAGGAGCTGCACTTGGAAGGGAGACATGCAGAGCTAAAAGCAGGAACAAATCCCCCCATCCAAATATGCACCTCTGTTCCTCCCCATGACTGACAGTTGTTGCAGTGAAATACTGGGCTCCAGGCACTGCCAGGAGGAATAAAACCTCCACTGATTCTGATCCAATTTGTGGGAGCCAGGTTACAGACTTGTGAATTCATTGAAAAAGACAAGAGTTTTGGAATTGACATTCTGCAAGGTGCTCTTGGAGTGTGCAGGCGGGCAGTGTTGCATTTGGGGGATCGATGGTGTTTTCTGGCACAGCGAGGAACGCACACACACACACACACACACACACATTTGTCAGTCAACAGCTCTCCAGGCAATGCTGATAGTGGACCCTGTGCTGAAGATGAAACCCAGCACTCTAATCCAACAGTCCACTGTAAAGCCACTGCCCTCCCGAAGGCTCTGCTTTCACATGTCAGCGCCGCCGCGTGCTCCCGCAGTAATTGGGAAGGAAAGAGAGCTCTGGGTGGGTGGTGGTTTGTGCTGTACTGCTGGTGAAAATAATTTGCTGTTTCCACTGCGAACAAGAATAAAGTGATGTAATTCCGGTCCCGTTCCTCAATCATTTTACACCATACGACTCCCTTTGCTGACTGTAATTATTGCAACAGTGATGCAACATACACACACGAGTAGCTTCTCAACAGGAGGCCTTGGACATACACGTATGTTGTATGTAGGTGTATAATGGGAATGTATGCTTTTTTCTGAACAATCTGTGCATTATACATGTACTATGAGAGCTGTATTCTTCAAGGCTTCTCTTACCCTCTCAATACTGGGTGTGCAGCAGTGACTGAATCCATTTTACACTGCTGTTCTGCCATATCAAAATGGCTTATATAGTTAGTTTTACTGCAGCAGCCCCACAAGCTAGCACTCCTCCCAGCTAATAAGCAGTCTTGTGCTGAGTAATCACAGCCATATACTTCCAGTGCATCTAAAAGTGCAGCTTAAACATCTTGGAAAAAACACAAAAATCATCAGGTTTGATGAAAATGCAAAACCTTCGAGGTGTCCCTTTTTTTTTTACTTAAATGCTGTCCTGTCGTGCCTTAATTACAGTAATAGAAAAAACTGAAGAGGCTCTTCTCCAGAGGCTGTATTAAAGGTCCCATATTATGCAAAATGCACTTTTTCATGTCTTTTAAACATAAATGTGTCCCTGACGTGTCTCCAGACCTCTAAAGTGTCAGAAAAGACCTTCCTCTCTCTTTTTTTCCCGCTCCATCTGTCAGAAAAACTGTGTAAAAAAACAGCTGATCAGAAATTGTCTACCTTTGGATGTCAAACAAGATCGTCTGCCATGTATAGGTCTCCGGATGGAATGGTAGAACAACCTCCAGTTCGGTGACTCCCAGCAGACTCCTTAGGCAAGGTGCCCACGGAGTCGCTGCTGAGTCCCTCGTTGTCCGCCATTGTGTTTTCCTCGCTATCACGGACCTGCTAACACAGCACGTTACTAGTTCTGTTGTTGGCTGCAAGAACCAACAGTGAAGTCTTCATGTCCTCCCATCATCTGAGGACCTAAAGACCCAGTGGATTAACTTTATTTTTTTAGATGTTTTAGGATTTTCAGAAACAGGAACACTCATTTCACAATGAGGGTCAGTACGCAGCAGGACTCACTTCAAACTGAAGCTTGGCAGTAAATTGGGCTCGGCCTGTCAGACGCTACGTTGGCTCCGTCATTACCGATGGTGCCGACACATCGTCGGACTGAACGGTTTGAATGACGAATACAGACTACTGTTACCTGCTGGTATGGAGAGTTATTTCCTCTTACGCAGGCGCCAAATGTACGTGCTAACTGGCCGTCTGCTGATGACTTTGTTGAGTGTTCAAGTGCAACTTTTTGTCCAAGACACAGGCGACGTCGGACAGTCGGACTTCATCGCCGCTAGTTCTTTGTGGGTTTGGTGTGTCTGGGGCCTTATAGCTAACTCGACCATCGCTGCTCTCTCTACAACTCTACAAATATGTAACAACTGTTACATATTATACATGTAACGTGTATTTTATACTCTATAAAACCATATCTTTACATTTATGTTTCTGTACAGATTAAATAAGCGAGTTACAAACTTTTACTCAATTATCTGAACGGCAGGAGTACATCTGGTCTGCGCTGTCTTTGTCAAGGTTGAAAGGAGTAATAATGGTTCAGACTACGAAGCCTCCGTGTTCATTGTTTCAGAAATATAGGCACAACTCAATCCGTTCCGTGCAACTTGATTGGTTGAAGCCGTTATTCACGGTGAAAAAGCTCCGAACGAGGCAGAAAAATCTGCGCATAACATTACTATGGCGTACCACACGTGATGGAACAGTTTTAACGTAGCATGTACTTGTCAAAACATGATAACGCATTTGTCCTTTCACATTAAGATCCATTGTGAATAAATCAGTTAAAATGTGACCAAACACATCATATACATTCACATCTCACATGCGGGATGTCATTTCCCATTTGGGAGAATTCCTGGAATAAGTCTCATTCCATCCTATAAATTGTTAAAGAAAGTGTGTGCTGTGGTGGAACGAGGTCCATCCCCCAGAGAGCGTGAAATGCTACCTGCCTGGGAAAGTCAAGTCTGGCTCAGTCAGAGGGTGACAGACACGAGGCATGTTTGATTCCGCCAGTGTCTACCTTTCCAGGTCCCACACCTGATTGATGGAAGCTGTCATGTGCTAAACAGATCTATTTTTCTCCCGCCGCTTCGTATGCTAAGGCTCGACTGTAAACAAACATGCTGTAGAGTTACCGTCTACCAGCCGCCTTCAGTTGCCTCCGCTACTTCCTGTCAGCTTTGATCTGCTGGAGGAAACTTGTTTTCATTGATAATGCATGTCGTCATCAGGACCCTTTTAGTAGAAAATGGGTGGTTAACAGTAAAAGCCAGGCTTTCTAATGTGCGCTGCATACATCATTGCCATGAACAGAACACTGGTAAATATTAAATAGGAGAGCCTTTGCTTCAAGCAGGAAGGCCCATGGCTGCTCCTTTAGGAATGGCCATTTGCTTTAATACTCCTGCTTCTCTTCTTCCCATTTGGCTTAAATTAGTGTGTCGGAGCTCTATTAAATGGGGACAGAAAATGAAGATTTGATAAAGCCCGTGCCAGTGTCTCAACAGGGCATGTTTTATGGATGTGTGCTACCACAGTTGAATTCCAGCCTGCTTTTCACTGACTGACTCTGGTTTATTCATGACAGTCTGATGTTTTGCTTTGCTTACTGTACCTTTTTATTGTAGGGTGTTAATCTCTCCAGAGTTGAATGGCAGCATAGAACCTGCTACTTAGCAGATTTTTCAACTGCCAATCTCACAGTCGAAGCATCGCAGTGGCGGGAAAATGTGGTCATGAAACAAAGGATCACTCCTACATGGGGCTGCCGAATGACTGACTTTACATAGAATTGCTTGGTCTCCCAATAATTCATGATATATAGTAGGGATGGGTCAGAATTTCTGAGTTTTCGAATAGTCGTTAAATTATTAAAAAAAAATTGCATAGTTTATGCGACTATCGCCTTGTCTTAAAGGACCAGTGTGTAGGATTTAGGGGGATCTATTAGCAGAAATGGAATGTGATATTCATAACTATGTTTTCATTAGTGTTTAATCACCTGAAACTAAGAATCGTTGTGTTTTCGTTAGCTTAGAATGAGGCCTTCATATCTACATAGGGAGCGGGTCCTCTTCACTGAGTCCTCCATGTTGCTCCTCCATGTTTATACAGTAGCCCAGAACGGACAAACCAAACACTGGCTCTAGAGAGAGACTTTCATGTTTTTACGTTAACTGAAGGCCACCGTAGTTCTCCCACACGCTTGGAAATGGAGCGGTTAGTGGAGGGGTATTCAGTTGATTGCAATCTGCAACCTCACCACTAGATGCCACTAAATCCTACACATTGGTCCTTTAAATAATATATTTCCCCATGTTTTTACTAATGCAGGTGACGCATGGTAGTAACATTACCACTAAGCGCCAGAAACAATTTGGTCGAAATAAACCCATAATTCATTGAGTTAGATGTGAAAATACCGAATCTACACACCATTTTCGACAACTGTCTTTCTTGAAATGCCCATTCCTAATATATAACCTCTTTTGGTATCAATATCAGCCTTTATAATACTATTAATGAAAATTTGAAAGTAACTGCCACAGAAACACACACAGAAACTGAAAAACACAGAATATGTTGTGAGTATAGTTAGGTGTTCGGATGTAATAGAATATATGGGGTTATACTGCAATGTGTAGACTTTCATCTCTGAAACCCAATAATGACCTTGATTCAAAGATCTTGTGATGCAGCCATGAATGATTTTGTGCAGCACTAAATTTCCGGGTACTACATTTCCTGCTGGCAAATAATGAAACACTTCTCACCTCATATATTATAACTTCACCTTCACTCGCTCAGTGAGACACATCGTCATTTCAGGAGAGGAAGCAGGACGGAATGCGTCTTTTGAGTGTTTATTTTAGTTCATTGTGCTTTGTGTATTTAGTGCTTGCAATCAATTATTAAATCCATTACTCATCAGGGAAATATCAGTTGCTTTCATATGAGTGCTACCAAGCATTACAAATCATCTAATCATCTTCTATAGGAAGAGAAAAAAACAACATGTTTAGCTGTACATGCATGTTGGGAATTTAATATTTGAAAACCCATGATGTGTATTTGTAGAAGATTATCATCTTGTTTGTGTTGGGATTACCATTTGAACCTCCAAAAGCCATTATAATGAAGTAATTAGTAAATGGCATTTATACAGCACCTTTCTAGTCTTACGGCCACTTAAAGCTTTACACTACATGTCAGCATTCACAAACACATTCACACGCCGATGGCAAAGCCTTCGGGAGAAATTTGGGTTTCAGTATCTTGGACTGGAGGAGCCGAGGATCTAACCGCCGACCTTCCGATTGGTGGACGACCCGCTCTACCTTCTGAGCCACAGCCGCCCCCCAAAGTAAACAACAAACTTTGTAAATAAAGATATTGACAATTGTTATCGGTCCTCAAATATATCCTGCCTCTGTTGAAATTAGATTTAATTAGCTGCTTAAAATAACCTGGACTTTAATTAACCAGACCTGCTTAATCGAAACTGTACACAAACATCTTAATTAAAATCGTTTTATCTAGCGCTAAGATGACCGCTAATGCCTCACCTCCTAATCGCACTGCTCACTGAAAGGCAATATTGCAGTGAAGAGGAAGCAAAGTGAAGCAAAGAGGACAGATATGGAGAGAAGAGGGTCTGGTGGACTTGAAATGAAGACAGCGTTGCTGATGGAAGCGTAGTGTGCCATATGTGATGGATAAGTGTCACACAAGGTACCATTTCTGGCCTGCAAACATTCACACTGCATATTCAGAAGAGATTATGTCTTAATTATTTCACTATTGGTCATAGCTTCAGGCTGGCTCACTCACTGCACTGTGATCCAATTTATAGCTGTAGGCGTGCCAGCCCGTATATAACTGTGTCCAAGTTCAGTTTGGTTTATGTCTGGGCAACAAAGTCACGACTGTAAATCCTGCTGAAGTAAATAATATGCAAATCTTTATGACAGGAAGATACATGATGATTATTCCAAAATATACGAGCTCTACCATTTTACGCACGATTACGTCAAATACAATTTATAGCATTTAAACACACAAGTGCTTTGTTTACAAAATCAAACCATTTTTAGAGTCTGCACTGTTTCAAAACAGCCCTAGGCCTTGTTAACAAAAAAACCTCTCGCAGCTAAGATGAACTCAGCCTTAAAATGCCTCTGGGAAACAGAGCCCGGAGAGGTGCAAAAGACCTGTAAATGTATGTAAATAAACTTCTCCTTGCATGTTAATGTGAAACAACCTGGCAGGTTTGTGATGCTGTATACCAAAGGGAAGAGAGAGGCACAAAGATTTGGTGAGTGCAGCTTCCTCTATAGTTGGACTGCTCTCCTTACTGATGTGTAACAGACCTGATGTTTTCATGATGTGCCTGCAGTCACTTGAAATCATGAACTTCCATTTCCATATTTATGTAAAAAATGAATGTGTATTTAGATTGGATCCTGATGAGCAGGTTGGCTCCTTGCATGGCAGCCTCTGCCATCAGTGTATGAATGTGTGTGTGAATGCTGACATGTAGTGTAAAGCGCTTTGAGGGGCCCTCATGTTAATATCTTTGAACTGCATAAATCAAACATAGGTCAAATCTAATAAGATGGCATTATCATGAAACACTGTCTCCCAGTGTTTATTTATTTTTACATTTAAGTGCAACTCATTTTCAACAGCAAATACATTTTGAGAGAAATGTA
The DNA here is from genome assembly GCA_916700995.1 of Hozukius guyotensis. NCBI lineage: Eukaryota > Metazoa > Chordata > Actinopteri > Perciformes > Sebastidae > Hozukius > Hozukius guyotensis. The sequence goes on along the minus strand of CAKALU010062577.1, from coordinate 64,015 downwards.
ATACTGCCCTAATTAAGTTTTTCATCAATATAATGAACGCATCTGCCAAGTCGCAAAATGTTCACGCTGAACATATCTGCATAATATTCAGTGAAGATAGGGTAGGTTGCCGGTTTCACAGTAAACAACGGTAAAATTCCCGGCGGTTAGCATTACAGTTTCAAATTTATTTATTATCATTAAAACCATCAGTGTTTTGCAAGCCGGGCGTAACGTCAGCGAGTGGGCGGATAAGAGAGATCGAGAGCGACAGTGTGTGTGACAGAGTATAAAGTCAGCGATAACGTTATAGCTGTGAACGTAGCAGTAGCACTGTGTGTACAGTTTATTTGTCGGTGAATAAATGCTACAACTTCTCAAGACCCAAGCCAAGCACCCGTGTCTTGCTGGCCATTTGCTAATTAAAGCGAAAGCGTTTGCCCTGAACATAGTGACAACAAGGGCTCAGGCTCACTTGCAGCTATTCTGCAACATGGGTTGACTCCTATACAAGACTCCTCTGTATTTATGTCAATTCACTAGCAAGGACCACACCATCAACGAGGTATGATTTAACAGCTTTATTGAAGGGAAAACACAGATGATGCTTGTGGTTTGTCCACTTAGTCGGATGCGGTTTGGGGAGCTTCGATCGATGATCCTCCCTAGCACAACGGACCCCCAAAAACCCCCGATTATATGATACTGGATTGAGCCGATCTGAGATCTTTGAGATCTGAGTGGATGGAGCAGTAATACGTTTGGGAAGACCAGTGGCCCATGATTTGGGTTATGTGTTCTGGGGTGCCATTACGGGAGGCTGAAGTAGCGGCTCATCCGCTGTATCGGTATCTGCCGACAGCATGGTAGGTTGATGATGAGTTTGTGTTGTATCTTGCTGCTCGGAGCATTTGGTTGATGGCGTTACGTAGTGCGGGGATGGCACTGAATGAATGAATGAGCGAGGACCGATTGAATGTGACTTGAGTCGAAGTGGACAGCTTGGCAGGTTGTTGGTGTGTTAGTCTTGTAATTTGCTGCTTGGAGCGTTTGAACAACACATTGATGGCGTTAGGTAGTGCGGTGATAGCACTGAATGAACGGGCGAGGACCGATTGTTGATATGGATAGCATGGCACGTTAAAGGTGCATTCGTGTGCTCCTTGGATGATCCCGTTTCCAGAATCAGGGAATTGTACTTCCGGCTTCATTGTGTTCAAGGGCTTTGAGTCGCAGTGTGTTGAAATTCATGCTCAGAGCATTTAAACGACGCACTGATGGCTTGTTCCGTTATCTGGGATGCTAAATCGATGTGTGAAATTAACAGTAATCTTTGTTAGTGTAAACTTGTGTGTGATGACTGGTAATACGCATTACAGAAATGTTTTGTGGGGGGGGGCAGCACTGGCTGTTGAATGTGCATGTGCTGGAGTGTCACGGGGAACTGAGGCCATGTTTACAAAGCGTTTCAAAACTCGATAGGTATGAAGATTCAATGCATTAACATATATCAACTCGAAGGAACCTATTCTGGAAAGAATTGGTCAGTCCATCACTAATGTCTTTGAGCTGGAGGATGAAGGTGAACTGTCCCTTTTAACAGGTGCGCTGCGTTTGGGGCGTGTTGTTAGGGTGTGCGTGATGACATCACCCGGAAGAGAGCTGGTGAAAAGTTTTACCTTGTTGTCTGTTCTGTGGACTGAAACTCCTTCATCTTTTAACGTCTTTGAAGGGTGGCCGCGGCCCGATTGTATGTTTTCGAAGATGGCCGGCCATCGGAGGACCTCACTGGAGCGTGGTGACGCTCCGACCGGCTACGTGTTGCGAGACCGGAGTGGTTTGCTCACTTTCTGTGTGCTCCGAGCGCTGTTGCATGCTCTTGGTCTGGATACCATTTATACCATTGTGCTTTAGGTTTTATTACTGACAGTGGAAATCTGGTTCACCACTGTACCCTGTATGCGGCTGCTAAATGGCTATCTCTGTATGTCCGCAGACTTTCACATTGGTTGGGTCTTATATATAAATCGCTCCGTTGAGTGGTTCCTTCGTATCTGTGTACATACATGTGCAAAAACCGCAATCAATATGGCCTGCACTCTCACAATGTTCTACAGATGTTGGTCCCAAAGGTTAGAACAAAGCTAGGCAAAAAAGCATTTAAAAACACTGCTCCTTCTTCCTGGAATAATGTACAGAAGGACCTGAAATTGTCAGAGCTGATTACTATGGGGGAATTTAAGTCCATTTTAAAGGATCGAGAAAGTGGCACTATAGGTCGATTTGATTGCTCTTGAATTTCTCACTGAATTGTTGCCAGGTCACTCTTGGAAAATAGATTTTAATCTCAATGAGTTTTTTACCTCGTTAAATAAAGGATATATATATATAAAACTGCACATCCTTTCTCCTCGCTCTACAGCCCCCACAATGCCTGCACACTTGTGTGGATCATTTCATATCACATCTCCAAAAGACCCGGCTGATTAGATGTTTGATTATCATCATGCTGGAGTGGCCTGTGTGGCCTGTGGAGCTTTTGATAGCAGTCTGATCCCTGAGCGCTATCTACTCACAACATGGTTCAGATGCATTGTGCCTGTGCATGCTTCAGTGATTATAGGCCTCGGCCAATGAGAGCTTTCTCCAGAGCTATACGAGGCTATCGGCAGCACCAATTACTTTGCTCTACACACTTAAAACAGAATGCCAAGACTGCAATGCCAGAGCAGATAAGATGAAGAGGAGATCAAAATCCTCTTCTTTTTCCTTATCAAACTGCTACTGGGTGCTGGAATGATTGTAGCTGTGTGTCGAAGGCTGACCCTCGTATAGCAAAAAACTTATTTTAATGCACCCTGTGAAGTTTTGAGATTAGAGGATATAGTATTACAATCCACATTTCTTTCAGTCCTATAATGGAAAATCACATCCGAGGCGTAATTTCACAGACTAATGAAAACTGTGTTTAAACAGCAGGGAAAAAAGCCATATATCGCAATATATCACACCCGACACAGACAGCATGGAGGCAGCACAGTTAACCTATTCATGTAGTGTTTGTACCGTGTTTCTTGAGCGCTGCCACCTCATCAGGAGAGCCACTGATCTCTGTGTTGTTGTTTTGTTTTGGGGGGAAAGACCGAGTCGGGCCCCCTGCTGTTCCCGGTGCTGCTGTAATTATTCTGTTGTTTGAGGAATATTTGGCCTGACATTTTGTATTCCCTTTGCAAGCCAGAGAGATTGGAACAAAAGCAAGCATTACGACTCTCCACGTGGAAAGCCTATTGCTTTGGATGTATATGTTCTTGGTTTTTACAGAGCTGGATTGGACTTTTGTGATCATTGCCGTGTTACATTTGCCATTGTGTTGTGTTTGCATACATTTTAATGTGTCTTTTTTCAGCTGGGTGTAATCATGCAGAAAATGCTCTGGAGATGTCAGAATTATTCTTACGTTATCGGCACAGCTAAATGTTTGCTTATTCTATGCAGACTGCACTTGAAAGCACAATGTGTATATATATTCAGTTAGTTTAAAGGGACTGTTTGTAACTTTCAGAAATGCTTGTTAACAGCGACACCTGTGGCCGTTAAGTCAACGAAAGTCAGCGTCGGGCTCGCGCTTGTGCTCGCGCTAAATAGACATGAACGAACATCGCTCAAAACAGTGAGGCGACACACGTCAGCTAAAACCACAATATCACTCTATATTTCAGCTGCTTGGCAGTAATGTTAGCTGACCAGACAGAGGTCTCTCCATGAATCACTGCTGATCCTAGTGTTGGCTTTTCCTGCTTCAGCCTCCGGGGCTGAAGTAAGAAAAGCGGGTCGGTGCCGGGGCTGAAGCAGAAAGAGAAACGTTATCGTCTCCCGACTGCGCCCGCAGTGAGACACCGGCACCCGGTCGGAGACGATAACGTTTCTCTCTGCGGAGCCCCGTCACTTCACAAGACACGGGAAACCTCTGTTGGTCTGGAGGAGCTGCAGCATTTATTTCTGCACAAACGTCCGCTGTACATTCACTAGATATTATCAGAGCTAAACTAACTCTTCTGCAGTGTGTAGTGTGCCGCATGCACGTCTAAAGGTGGAGCGAGACAGCGAGAACGCGCGCGGTTTGTGAGTGAAGGCAAGCAGGCAGAGGAGCAGATACTCCGGCCACATGCGAGCGCACGCATATGCGAGCGCACGCACGCATATGCGAGCGCACGCACGCATATGCGAGCGCACGCATGGGATCCCGACCCGGTAGATTTATACGTGTAAAAAGTTACAAACAGTCCCTTTAAGTAACAGGCTGACTAATAAACCAGCATGTTCTCATCCCAACTCGTCATATACTGACGCTTTGTCAGATCCCTCGGCGTCCCGTGCTTAATGTGTTGAATTAAACAAAAACACTTGCTTAGGTTCGAGCAGTTAGATGCTAAAGGGTGCCTTGTGCGTCAGTATCTAACGCAGACTGCCGCGAAAAAAGCGTCGGTATTTGACGCCCTGGGAATGACAACTGGCTGAATAAACAAAGTGAAGAGTCCTCGCATGATGCACAGGAAACATGGTACTTGCTAAGGCTGGGACGATATGCTTATCCAGCCCATTTTCATTCCCAGGGCGTCAAATACAGATGCTTTGTCACGGCTATCGGCGTTCGGTACCACCGTATCATTAACTATAATGTAAAACCATTCACGGCAACAGTAAACGCACCGAGAAAATGACAAACAACAGGGCTACCTGCTTGAAGGTGTGTGTGTGTAGTGCTCAAAGGAACATCTGTAAAACGGCGGATAAACACATTGCATTTCCCATATTCTTCACAATAAAAATCCCCCCGTTCTTTTTGCTGCTTGTTCTCTTCCTCCCTGCAGTATTAGTCGTTTTTATTAAGAATAGCTGCTAACAAAGCATCGCTAATTCGGACATAAACATTTAATTTCCCCTAAATTCCTCACAATAAAAGTCCCCCATTATTTTGTTATAAAAGCTTTTATTATGAAGCAGCAAAATCAGGAAATGTTGGGTTTTCAACAGCAGAAACGTAACACAACTCATACAGCTGAAAGCGAAATGGTAAAATAAAGCAGATATCTGAAACTAAACTTCAAACCACAGAGATTCAGTTAGAAGTCGGGATGAGCCATAAAATCAGCACATCATCAGTATCGGCAGATAAAGGCTTTAAAATGAAACATGAAGAGAACAATTGATTGTTTTTTCTTAAAGAAAAATGCTCCAGTATCCGTTACACCTGTCCCCGGGGACCTTCCTACCACCGACACAGAGCTTCAGAGCCGGGGATGAGAGTGAGCTGGCGTGTGTCAGCTTTGTGCAGAGCACCGGAACAAATGCACCGACGCATCATCGACAGCATGATAATAATGTACTTCACGTGCCTAGTCTGATAGTCTGTAGATACTGTATATAGCCTCTAAAGCCGCTCTCTGAGCAGCGGCTAAGCGGCTCTTGTTCTTCAGAAGCAGACCATTTAATTAGCAAAATAAAATGACAGTTACAAAAAAAAAAGCCAACTACTAACTAACAGCAGGACAAGAATACGCAAAATTCGACCAAACTGCTGAAACTTTGAGAACTGAAAATAACACCGCTATCTCATCATTTTCATGTGTGGCGTCGGCCTGTAGTGTTCGTTAGCCATCTTGTTTACTGTGCCACTAACCAGGGTTTTACAGTCCCTGTACATTTTGATTGTTTGTTTGTTGGATTAAATCCAAAGTGGCAGAATCGAGAAAAGGATTTTAATTTTCGTTTCCTCCCCGCCGCCAGAAAACTACTCTGCTGGGAGGAGAGGGTTGCTCTGAACCTCTGGATGCTAGCAGCTGTAGCAACTCAAATTCAGCCAGTGCAAACCCCAGCACCGGGAGTCACAGCGGGCTGGTGCCTCTGGGTCTAACCTGTGTAACAGCAGCAACAGAAAGTTTGCTGATCTGGTTGGGAAGTCGGAATGGTCCGGTATCAGACCCCCCCCAGCGCTGGAATTTGCGCTGGCAAACTGCTAATTGCTGGCAGCTCTCCTCCCGGCGAAGTTGGCGCCCCTGGTGGTGGGGAGGACGAAACCAGTTGTTTTCTTGTTTCTGCCACCCTGGATTTAATCCAATAACAGGGATGCAAACAACTCGCTTTTTTAATGTCAATTTTCGAGGCACGACTGAGGTCTGAAACAAGGACAGACAGAGTGTGTGTGTGTGTGTGTAACGTGACCTCATAGAAATATGTGAAATGACCACGACCTCTTGACAGTGCATTACGTGGTGGGGGCACCGGATGTGTGAAATTAACGTGCCGCCACTACCGCTGGTGTGTCTGTGTGTGTGTGTTTGAGAGAGACAGAGAGGGGAAGAGAGAGTGGACTATTGCACGCAATGTTGCCCCGGGACCTTGTGGAAGATACTTGTGGAATTTCCAATTTATTTAAGCATATAGCTCAGGCCTTTGTCACATGGATATATACGATGTCACTTTTTTTTTTTTCAGGTAGCTCTCACTTTTTCACCATACATGTGTTTGCATCCCTGCAATAAACAAATCAAAACATCATATCGATCATATCAAAACGTACACCGACCCTGTACTTTCAAAGTGATTAATAAGGTCCTCTCATGTTGGACTGAGGACAGACTGGACGCTACAGTGACTCACTATCACCTCTCAGAGGAACAAGTAGTATTACAAGACAGGACGGGCTAGCTTTAAGGACTACTACTTTAAACATGTCCACCAGACTTGTTATTCTGGCAGACGTGTTGTTGGCACGGTGTAGGTGCTTTGTTGCTGTGAGGGAAACTGTGCCGGCTCATACATATGATAAAACAAGCCTCTTGGAGAAGGAATTACCAGCAGAGTTGGGTTGGGTATTGAGAGAAGAGCCTTGAAGAGAGTGAGATGTCTGTCTCATAATTAATTAATTACAGTGGAAGACCCAAACGGTCTGTGAGGATAATGTGACAAGATGAGACAAGGACAGAGATGACCTGTGTCATGTCCTGGGCTCTGTTGTTGTGGCCTGTAATTATACAGAATAGGACATGAAGTGATTTAACCCTCCCCTGGAGAAGAACCAAAGACAAATCAAGTTTGCTCCACTTTATAGCTCTCATATTATTCAGTTAATTCTCAAATGGTTCAATGTAAAAAAATAAATTAAAAAAACATGTAATTTGTATTATTTTGGAAATAAACGGCTCTGTGAAAAGTTCACTCAGTGACTTTGAAGACAACATCCTCACAGTCAGAACAGTCTGGATACTGGACCCTGACAGAAACACCTCTAATTCCACCGAGGTAAACCTGCTGAGGGGAGCCTCTCCAGTTCAAAACTGCAAACTGACCTGATTTGAAGGATTTCAGGGGAGCCAATCAAGAGCATGTCCAACTGTGATGGATTTACCAGAGTCGATCAGAAGTGGCCTGGAGGGAAAAGGTGAAAGTTAAAATCCTTAAATTTAACCTCATGTAAAATAGTTACACAGTATACTCCTGTCAGTTGTAAAGAAACTTTTTTATATTCACGGCTTGGTGCCAAGTTGCAATCTCTCAGCATTAGAATTTCGTATCGAAATCCTCTGATCTCTGAATCTGAGGACGGGAGATGGAGAGACAGAGACAGGTGATCAGAGAGGGGAGAGGACGGGAGATGGGGAGACAGTCGGCTGCAGCTGGACTCTGTTGCATTGGCAGTGCTACTATAGCCGGCGCTGCAGTAACGTTACTGATCTCCATTTCAGCGTCCGTTTAAGAAATGTGCTGTTTTGTCCCTGATTTTAAACATTGTAAAAATCATCTTGACATCCAGGAACAATACAATAGTGTCCCCCCTTTTGTTTTCTTCTGTCCCGTGTCTCCTCAGTCTCTGTCTTTCACTGTCTCTACCGTTGTAGCTGTGTAACTCAGCCAAGCCAACCATTCTTGTGACGTCACAGGCTACATCACGAGTACTGCAACGTGGCGGCGCACTTGCCACGAAAGATGAAACAAATCTGCTTTTTTCTGTTAAATGCTGTTTGTAATATAATTGTTCATTAAAATGGAAATCCATTTAGTAAACCAGCTTAACTTGGTTGCACATTTCACATCCACTTTAATGCTTCAGTAGGCAGAATGTTGTTGGCATCATTGGGTAAAAATTCCATAATAACCTTTCAGCATATTGTAATTCAATTGTTCTAAGAGAAAACTAGACGCCTGCATCTCCTCACGGCTCTGTTTTCAGGTTTTAAAAAATCTACTTTGGCCAATCACAGGTCATTTCAGAGAGAGCGTTCCTATTGGCTCTTTGTTCAACGTAGGCAGCTGTAAATCACTTGCGAACTCGCGATCAAACGGTCAAATTAGGCAGCGCTGATCAAATATGAATCAATATTCTGGTACTGTAATGCCTATTTCTCTGCTCAGATGTTTTCAGAAACATCTTGTATTGTACTATTTAGCTGTAAGATGAGAAAGTTTGCTCCAGCTGGTGGGCGGTGCTTGGTATTTCCTCAACTGATCTCAACATGGCTGCCAGGTCACAAACGTTCTCATTGACAGTAGTGATCCAGAAAACACAAATGAGCGGGCAAGAACTACCACGACAAAGTCAGGTCAAGTATTCTTTTCTCAGGATACTCACGATTTTGAACTAATATTCAAACTAAGCAGAGTTACAGCTAACTCTGGTGGCTGCAGTGTTTTATCATCGTGCACTCTGTGGGTGATGAAATGAGCAATTAAATAGTTCTTCACACTGATCAAAATATACTCCGTCAGTGCGACCACGTTAAATCAATTGAGAGCTGTGTTTTATAGCGATAATAAAAGCAGTGGAGAATATGAATCATTTATAATTCATACATAAGACTGCTTGATTAAAATTAAAGAATATATAAATTGTATTATTGAAATATCAGCTTTGCAATACTGTAATTATCTTAGTTAATTTAAAATGAATGGATTATCAGATTATAATTATTCAAAGCAGACAATTGCGTTTATCTGCAGGCCATCTAAATGATATTTCTAACTAGCTGTGAAGACTTCTTTGACTCAAACTTCTGTCCAAGTTTAGAAACAATGAAACATCTGCAACACCTGAAATTATTGAAGGTAAAACTACCTTTATTCTTCAACCCATTTTTGAGGCAAGCCTGTGAAGAACCGTTACACTGACTTGTAGGTCTCCGAAGAACAGCTTTGCAGAATCTACTAATAGTAGCACTAAAAACAAAACACAGACAGATGAGGAACTAAAAGGAAAATCACCTCCAAGCTGTTGTGAAGTCTCCTCTCGTCCCTGCAGCTCTGAATCACGCCTCATATATCCATCACCTGACATGCAGGAAAACCTCTCCCCTAACTAAACCAAGCAGACTCCCTCCTCCTCCTCCACGTGTTCATGATTCACAGTAAATGCCCCGCGGCTGTGATGTATTGGGGGGGGTTTGAAGCAAAGCTGTTCAGTTGTGTATGATATGCAACATCAAACCAGCCTTACAAAAACGACAAAGGTGCACTCTGATCCTCTGTCAGGCTTTCTTCTGGTATGGTAAAGTGATCACAGAAGTGAGAGCCTTAGGAGCTGCTGCATGACGTATTGCGTTTGTCTCAAATGTTGGTAGCCATTAAGTTGTTGGAAACGGGGATCTGAAGGAGGGAATCTTTGGTCACAGCAGGATAAAATCAAGCCTCCATCTTAAGAGGAAAAGTCCATCGACGTGTTCTTATTCTGTTCTGGGCTGAATTCATCAAGCGTCTTAGAGTATAGGAAATCACTCCTAACTGGCCAAAACTTAGCAGTGATGCATTTTGGGTCCTACTTTTAAAACTAGGAGTAAAAGCTTTTGAGTGGCTATTTCCACAGACTGTTCACTGACATAATTACACTATGAGGTGAGTAAGGATTACATACTGTATGTGTCTTGCAGAGACTGATGCATTCACACCTTTTCACATTCTGGCTAGAATGCAATTGGATTCTAATCCATCTTGAATGCTTCTTGAATTAATTTCCGCTCAACTTTTTTGAGATCAGAGAGCTATCCGATCTGCCCCAGATGCATGAAGTGACTAAGCGTAAATGGAGTTATTGTCACATGCATAATGAAGGATATCTCAACTTCATTACAACAAGTAATATATAAAATAGGTCTCAGATCTAGCTAATTATTTTGTCATATATATATATATGCCTCGATAAATGTCCTCACGTGTCAACGATAACAGAATTTACAGAAGATATTCAATTATGCAATGCCTGTTATGAATATTGCGCTATATTCGGTCAATCATGCTTGACTTTGAGTGGTAGCCTTCGCCAAAAATAGACTATTTCTAGCAGGACGGAGAGCCGCCACCGGGACGCCTCCGGCACGCTTCTGGGACACACTGCGGTGCGTCTGGTGGAATCACAATCATTGTCTAGAATGGCCGTGATCAACACGGCGCAGCTGCATCTGGTGTCAAACTATTGTCATTATTAGCCCGGATTTTCCAGCGGTTCATATACCAGGCTCGAAATCAAACCCACCACTGGTTATGTTCACAGCGTTTCACTTGCTGTTGCCCAATAAAAGACACTGGTGTCAAAAAACGTATCGACAGAAATGAGGAAGAGGAGAAAATGGCGAAATCAGCTAGGGCAGTGTGTGTGGCGCCACTGTGGCTGCAGGGCATACGATTATCAGAAGGGAATCATATATATCAAAGTTAATAACGCGCAAACATGTCATACTAGTTTGTTGTGAAGGGCGTTAAATAACGCTCCAAAATTACGCAAAATTTTGGCGAGGAAAAACTGTCATGGCCATTTTCAAAGGGGTCCTTTGACCTCTGACCTCAAGATATGTGAATGAAAATGGGTTCTATGGGTACCCACGAGTCTCCCCTTTACAGACATGCCCACTTTATGATAATCACATGCAGTTTGGGGCAAGTCATAGTCAAGTCAACACACTGACAGCTGTTGTTGCCTGTTGGGCTGCGGTTTGCCATGTTATGATTTGAGCATATTTTTTATGCTAAATGCAGTACCTGTGAGGGTTTCTGGACAATATTTGTCACTGTTTTGTGTTCAGAAAAGAACAACATGTCATCATAATTTCTACTTTGTGGTGAGTGTTGTGAAACAGCAAAGTCACACTCTCTCCTAGGAGTAGTCCTACGGAAAGTCAGTGTAGGAGGCTTCATAAATTAGCCCTGAGTGCTTCTAGTCCTAGGTTAACTGTCAGCACAATTTCTACAGGAGTGTACAGTGTGTGTGATTTCTCTTTTCCTTCAAACTGCCTCACCAACTTTTGACTATTTTCCTTCATTTCCCAGAGTTCCTTCCCAAAACCCACAGAGACCTCAACTCGACTTGTTGCATCCAGTCACAGTTCTTACTTTAGAGTGATCCCGCTCCCCAAAGCTCCCTCTAAGCCCTCGGCCCCGTGCACTGAGTCTCGATTTTTGCAATTCCTAGTGAGTGAAACTCAGCAAGGGCGAGACGCTGCTCAGCCATCTGAAACAGAGTCAACTAAAGTGCAGGCTTAAACGCAAGCGCTATCTCAGAGGGCACTGTGAGTCAAGTTACCAGCCAGAGAGAGCAAGACAGAGAGAAAAAAAGAGGGAGAATATCATTAAGCGCTTTAGGGTCTGAATTATAATTTGCCATAAGTGGATCTTAAATTATGTACTGCATGTGCAGTAAAATGAATCCAGGAGGAAATAGTGCATGTACCTGTATGTTGGGGACTACCTTTGAGCTGGGGATTTATATACATTTGGTGCTCCATGTGTGTGTTCATGGTAATGAAGGAACATATCACCCAATGCAACAGAGGAATAAGATGCAGTATATCAAGCTTTGGGTACATACACACAATGTTAGTAGGATCAGTTCAGTGTTGGTTTGGGTGTTTTCATGGGAGTTGTTGACAGTAATAGAAACAGAATATCAACAGAATTTTTCCTGCATTCTAAAGTTTAAGTACAAGTTCAGAAGAGTTATCAGCTAAATTGACATTAAACCTGCAATCATCAATATACTGTATCAGTAATAATGGACCAAATGGTTTCTGTGTGAAGATGGGTGGGTCGTGGTCGTGTCACTGTTCATACAAGCTGTAAAAATATAGGATTGGACAGGGGTGGAGCCAGACGCTGTTAACATTCGGGGCTCAGCCCAAATCTAGGAGGGGTCGGGTAGGGTGTGTGAATCTTTCAGTATCTCACGATTCAATTTAGAATCTTGGGGTCACCAATCCAGATTCAAAATCGTTTCTCATTCAAAGCGATTCTCGATTCAGTACACATCCTCCTCCCTCATTTTCTTCACTTTCTCCTTTATTAATTTCTTCTCCGCATCCTTCCATAATTGGAAACTGACAAACTTTGAATTCACAAATAACTGTATGTAAAAGCTGTGAGCCATACAGAAATACAGTATATGGCCTCTCAAGAAACACGTAGCATATTACATGTAAGCATTTCCATTCTGTCCATTCCTTTTCTTCACTCTCCACTGCTTTCACTCTTGCACTCTTTCTTCCATTCTTCTTTACACTCCTTTCCATCTGTCATCTCTCCATCCCTCTTCTCCCATCCCCTCTCAATCTTTGCCATCCTGTTGCTGTTTGAGTGAGGGAGTTTTTTTTCTCTTTTCCTATATTTGTGGCGACAACATAAGGCTGTGCTGACGTGGTTTCAATTGAGCAGATATGTCAGTGGATTTATGGCTTCCAGATTCTCCTTTTCAGTTGACATGATGGCCAGGTCGTTGAGCCTGTCTTGGCCCATGGTTGGCCCCTTAACCATGTGGGAAACGTTCACAGCTGCAGCTGCTGACTGGAAATCGTCAGGGCCACTTGTAAGACCGCCTTCAGGGTGGGAAACATGTCTGCATTTGGAACACAGTGACTGTGACAGTCTCTTTCTCCATCCTTCTCTTGAAGATTTTTTTTAGCCACCAGGAGTTCTTCAGGCTTTAATTGAATCCTATAATGGGTAGCAAAGCTTTTCAAGGCTTTTTTCAGAGAGAAAGGTCTCTGTGGTTGAGTTGCAGGCTTGAATACATACCTAACATAAGCTCTTCACCCACACCTGACAATCGATGGGTGAGCTTCTCTACAATTCTGTCCAGATACGGCTAAAAAAGCTGACGTCTGAAATCATCTGAGGTGGTCAGATTGGAGGTTGACCAACAGGCTGACTCCACCATCCAACCATCAAATCTTTTTGGTTTCTGTCTGGGACCAACAGGGAGCTGGATGTTATTTGCCTCACATAAGGCCATTGCCCTCTTGAACACATCTTCACCACCGGTGTGTGCGGACTGCAGAACTCTGTCAAAGTTTGAAGGATTGCTGTCTTGCACTTAACTGCTCCAAACTTTCCCCCTGCAAGTACCGATGTAGCCCGTCTGTTATGCTGAGGAGTTTGGAAAACATCACCAGTATGTAGAGTAGTAGTAGTAGTAGTAGAGTGTCTTCGGCTTACAGAGCTTTGACCGGATCCCTAGGGATCATCCCATGGATGTGTTCATGGTGCTGAGACATATTAAAATGGCTGGAAAGTTGTTCAGGACACTATTGACGGACCTCACCTGGCACGGCTATCTTGTTGAGTTTCTATGGCCTTAATGGGATAGTTTGGGTGTTTTGAAGTGGGGTTGTATGAGGTACTTATCCATATTAGGTGTATATCTATCTACCTGTCCGCTAGAGCTGGGCAATAAATAGATTTTATTAATTTGAAGTAATGGTTTAGGACGATGTTTAGAAATGAAGTGATTTTCTCTCGAAACTGCCATCACTTCCCTGAGCACCTGTAAAAAAATGTCCTCAAGTCCATCGTCCATAAGGTAATTGAGGTGACACGACTGAATTGAACACTTCTACTTCTTTTTTACGGCGGTTGACATCCGAATGAAACACGACACACACAGGACAACAACCCCCCATTAACATGTTAGAGAGGACCTATAGATGCCCATATTTCCATAGTAGAATAGAACTTTTGCTCCATTGATTTGTCGGTCCAGTGGGAGGAAATGACACAAAGTTGAAGGTATTTTATGAACCTTAAGGATTCAGTGCGATGGGTCAAAGGCCACAGTTTTGTCTCCCACAGTGAGTGCTGAGGGTGAATACTGTGCAATAAGACATGAGCTATAACTCTCTTTCTTCCTCTGTAACTCTCCAGTCGCAGGACATACTGGGACCAATATGAGGTAACGACATAGTACGTTAATACATTTTGCATCGAGCCTCCAGGTTCTTAATAGTCCCTCCATCTTGGCTCAAGGGTTCAGAGTCCCATATTAGAAGCCTTTGCCTTACAATCTCCCAACTTTGATCCAATACTGTCACTGAAGCTTTTATTGCCATTTGGACCTGAGAGTGACAGTCCTGCAACATTGATGAGACCTCTGGTGAAAGGTAGATATCATAAGCTGCCAGGTATTGACGCATCCATTCATCATTTATTTTTGAAGCTATGGTCAGCAAGATTTTCAAGTTTGTATCAATTTTAGATTATCTTCAAATATAGTATAAATTAGTAGGACAGTAAATTCATATCTGGATTGTGTCTAAAATGAACTGTTTGGTTCACCCGTTAATGTTACCATTACCTGTTGGCTAAACTTATGATTGTACATTTGAAAATATAACCCATTTTCAAAGCTATTTCCTGTATAGAATTGTGTACTGCATAACGTATTCATTAAAGAGACAAATGACAGTGGGTGAAGATAACAGAGGAGGTGAGGACACACACAGTTAAAATGACATTTTGAGTAATTGTGATCCTTTATGTTCCAGAGCGTGATGGATTTAGTTCCTATGTAGAAATGAGGACGTGCAGCATGTACTGTACATCCTCTACCTCTGTGAGAGAGCAAGTAAGCCTGGGCTGCTGTTCACTTTGATTTGAATAAGAGATAATGACAACATTTTTAGTTTTAGGTTATCTATTTCTTTAATATAGTCTAAATGTTCGTTGGCAATACTGTGCAGCTAGAGAGAACAAGTAAAAAATCAAGCAGGTTCCACTGTTCAGGTGACTGAAAGCTGTAAAAAATTGCAAATTGCTTTTTTTCTTTCAATCCAATAAGTAATTTAATTCGATTCAATCACTTTATTTGTCCCCGGGGGGCAATTGTAGAGGCTCGTAGAGTAGAACAATTAACAACACAATACAGGAAAAAATTAAGTAAATAAAATGTATTCATACATATGTATACTGATTACAATGTTTTACATGAACAAAAATGGATGCGTTAACCAAGCCGTTGTTTTGTTGTGATATTTTGGTCAGATACGACATCTAAAAGCTATAATCGCCCAGACAAATTGTACCCAGTGTTTCTGTGGCAAACCAGAACTGATTGATTTAGGTTTCACTGGATATTGACAAAATCTTGATGTATCCACATGGGGTTTTAATACTTATTTTGGGGGGGTTTATGGACCTTGTTAAAACAGACATGTAGAAAATGTTGATAGCATTTCTCACATGTTGTAGCTGGGACAGATTTGCAATCAGGGTCTGCCTCTGTGGCACCAGAAGGTCAGCCACATTTCACAAGTCTAATTTCAAAACCGGATAGGCCTAATGAAATCTGCAAAATTAAAATGTGTTGTTAGTGCAAGCTGTAGCTCTCTCCTGTGTTCTGCTCAAGAGTTGCCCCATTAATTGCAGTGGGCTGTGATTATTCACAAGGGTTTATAATTAGGAGGGAGT
Source organism: Hozukius guyotensis (assembly GCA_916700995.1). Taxonomy (NCBI): domain Eukaryota; kingdom Metazoa; phylum Chordata; class Actinopteri; order Perciformes; family Sebastidae; genus Hozukius; species Hozukius guyotensis. Next base: position 48,319 of record CAKALU010062577.1, on the reverse strand, counting down.
CAGGAGTGTTTTATGCTGGGTAATTGCATGCATCTAGCCGCCACCATTTCGCTGGGGAGCAGTAAGCTACAGTACCATTGTCAAATCAAAGGAGGCTGCTTTGGCCCTTGTTGCTTGAAATTGATTTTGAAGCACTCATCAAACAGATTGCTTTTTGTAAACATCACTCTTCCTTAATTTTACAGATTCTGATGATACGCTGCAGAGCCATTATGCATTTTCTGTTGAATTCAGATGCATCAGCCAGCTTCCCACCAAAGGGTTTTGGGGGGAGGAGGTGAAGGCTACATAATATGCAAATTGCTTCATATTTTTCTCAATTTTAAACCCCAGACAGAAATGTATAATCAGTTGTGAAAGGCCAGGCAATTGGAAAAGGTTGTCACCTTCCATTTCTTTGTAATATGAAATGAATAGAACTAAATGGCTACATGCTATTTTATCTGGAATTGTGTCCTTGTTTGACGCGGGACAAAGATAGAGAAAAGCAGGTTTTGAATTATGTTCTTAGGGCCTGCCACAAGGAAAAGACTTCGTTTACCACTTTTATTGCGTTTAATTGTTCACTGCATGTGAGAACCTGTTTGCTCTAAATGACTTCAGTCTTGCAGCACTTTGACTGCTTTAATAAAACGTGTCCGCGCAAATATGACTGTGTTAACATTTCCCAATCGTTTTTTTGGCTCTCTGCGTCTACCATATGGTGCCATGTGGTGTTGTTGCACAGGCTGCTCAAAATGCAGAAAATTCACATTAATTTTCCCCTATAAAGTCAGGGGCATCCATTTGGATTTGCATGACGTGTCACAGAGGCCACATGGGGACTCGGTGAAAGAGTGCGAGACCGGTCGGCAGCTCCACCAAGGACTGCTGCAGCAGCTGTTTTCCTGGATGTCTGTTCCTAGGTAATGTGCCTCTAAACTTGATGGGCTAGAACAGCTTGCTCTTGTTCCATTCTGTTCAGCGGGGCCGACTAGCACCGGAGTTAACTTGTCACAAACTCAACATCTACTACGGGAAGCCGAGTGCTGCCTGCCACATTTAGTGCGCTCTCGAGCAAAATGGATGAAACGCGGCTATGAGATAAGATGACAGGAGACACGAGAAGGATGACTGGTTGCTGTGCTATTCATTATTCAGCAGCAGTGGTCAGACAGTACAGGGAGGCACTCATGTTTTATTTGAAATGGCATGTTATTTTGATGTTGAACCTCTCGCAAAAAAAAAAAAAATGCTTTTCAAGACGGTGTTTTCAAGACATGAAGAAGAACTTGACAATTGTGAACTGTAATTGTGTGGAAAAAAAACATTTGTAGGAGGCTTGTATGACCTCTAAAATATGGAGTATTTTACACCTCCATTTCAATGGGAGTAATAATAATAATTCTGAAATGGCTTTTACTCTATTCTGTTGTGCTTCATGAATTACAGCCGGAGATGAGGTGGCCCTGTCAGTGCAATGGAAGGAATGGCTGCAAAGCCTTTGAGTAGGTCAAGGACAGAAGTGAAAGGACTATGAATTTTATATGTTGCACATCATAAATATTCACAACTGAGGAGAGAAGAGACAACAGTTCAGTTGTCAGTATCCATCAATGTTCAGCATGAGGGGGGGATTTAGAGCAATCTGCCATGTTTTTATCACTGAAATCGAAATATAGTATCTAACATCTAATCTAATGTGATATTGATATATTACCTGTAGCATAATATATGTCATCATTATTGTCTTATAACTAGGGGTGTAACGGTACACACAATTCGGTATGTTTTCAGTACAGCAGGGAAAACAAAGATAATGATAATATATATATATATATTTATATATTTATATATATATTTATATATATATTTATATATTTATATATATATATATTTATTTTTTTTAATTTATTTTATAAATATAAACATTCAGCAGTGGCTCATAAGTCTTGCTGTAACAGTTAAGGCACTCAAATGCTGGCATATTGTCAAAAAGAAAAAAAATAAATAACAAAATTAAACATCAGAAATATCTGTTTATCTGCAGCTTGCGCTCGTTCATACAGGGAAGTATAATTAAAATGCACACGTGAAGGCACAGTGTAGCTCAAAACACTTTGACCATATGTTTTAATTCTGTATTGTCTACGATCCAGTGTGGTCGCATACGCAGCGATAAACACTCTTATAGCATTAGTATCTTTGGCACGGTCTGAATCTGCAGTGGGAGGCGGCCTGAACGCTGTGTCGTCCAGACATATTGGGGTGTGGCCGTCATAAATCATATGTTTGAAGTGGATCAACAGACCCGTCTTCAGTTGAACAGTGTCGGCACACAGTTTGACATAAATCAGTAAATTTCACTATAATTTTTTTTTTTTTTTTTTGCTACATTCCAAAGAACACATGTCGTTAACTTCGCTTTTACGCTTCTATGCTGACAACACAGCAAACAGGCTGGTCACGCATGCCAAATGCCATTTACAGGCCAGAGGCCGGGAGTGGAGACAGAATGGAGACATTACATGAACAAGTTTGTATTATTAAGATGTTTTGCGTCAACAAGTGACAACATCACTTAACATCAGGCTACATGTAATAAATACAGTGTTTATGTGGGCCAGCATAGTGTACATAAATAGATAGATAGAAGATACTTTAGTCATCCCCTTGGGAGCTTATTAGCATATAAATATATATATATATTAGATTACTTAAAAGCGAAGTCGCATAAATAAATAGATAAAAGGTGCCAATAAAATGAAAAGTACTTGAAGGGTTGGCTTATTGCTCAGCGTCCAGTGGGTATGGGGCGGACAGGAGGGGGGACAACCAGCAGCCCAGATCATGATCCCCTGCCATCGGCTGAAGGCTGACAAAGGATCTCTTGAACTGTTCAGTCCTGTAGCGCAGCGAGAATAAATATAAGGGATAACAGCATTTTCCCCCAGGAGTCATGTCGGCTCGCATTAATTCGTAGTCATGGTAACCAACCACAATGAAACAAATCAATGTACAAAACATGCAGAGAAAAAAATCCCACAAAGGGCCACATTGGAAACAAGTGTTGTATTACGCTTTACATACCTCTAAAGTTCTAAGGATGGTTTTATGTATGTTGTTTTTATACCCAAAATAAAAATCAATCAATCAATCAATTAATCAATCATATATTAAATCTGCTGCTGTGAAGAGTGTTAGCTAATATTATTTAAGAGTTTAAAAAGTGTGAAACCCTTTTTAGTTTAGCTGAAGATTGGAGCACGTCTGAAGTGCGGAATGTGTGGTTTCCATAGCAACCAGCACGCAAGCGTCAACTAACTGAGCCTCCGGTGGATGTCACGGTTCAAAGATCAGACTGCATAATTTTTTTGTCAGTAATTGACCCTTTCTTAGCCCCGCCCCCTTCTTGCTCTGTGCTCCAATAACAGTTGAGCAAGCTTGGAACCTGTCAGAAGATCGGTCAACTTTCTCCTTTTCTTTTGGGTTAGGGTTAGGGATAAGCTACGTCTGTTCAAGGTAATATTACCATGTAAGTCACATGACATTGGTGTCACAATCTTCACGGACACATATAGTCACAGTTACTATAGAGGAACTTTCATTTTCTGTTGATTTTGGCGGTCCCTTTGGACAAAAGCGGTAGTTTTTTTTCTGAGCACCAGAGTCCCTTTAGAAAACCTCTACTTTTTACTGCAGCATTAGGGTCTGACAGTCTGCTCCACGCCGTCCTGGTTCTGGTTCTCCTTCCAGCAATATGGCTTGGGCCTCCAGCAAGCGTGGTGTCAGTGTTGGCTCCCAACGGGTACCGGCAGAGCAGCGAGGCGAAGCTCTGCTCCTGGCTGGAGGAGGAGTCGCTGCTGCCGGGCGCAGAGCTCTCCACCTCCCGCCGGAGCTCCGACTGCCGGTCCCTGATGGAGTCCCGCAGCTGGAGAGCTGAGCTGAAGGAGTTTCTGGGAAACCTGCATGATTTTATCTGATTTTGTTCCTTTGTTTGTATTATCTCTGCTTTGTGCCGCACCAGAGTAACTTTTAAATTGTATTTATTTTCAACGTCTAGCATCCCAAATGGAAAAGACCAGCTGTTGCCTTCTTGAAGCCATATTCCTAGAAACTATCTAATAATAATAGTACACACTGCGACACCCGGTTAATGAATGAATTTTTAACATGGTAATTTCACTTTTTTTGTGGAACAAACATCAGACACATATTCAAAGCACAGTTTTTTTTATGTTATAAAACACGTCTGGCAAGTGAATGTATAACGCCACATCTACTGACAGCTGGTAAACACAACAGGACAGTATAGTGAACACATCTTTGACGAGGCTTGTCATGGCTGTCTTCAGTTTGAAAAGACACTGCAGATGGAAATAAATTCTGTCCTGAATAATAATTGCATACACCTTAACAGACATGTGCTGCCTATACCCGATATTTACCTCGTTGTACTTACCCTTAATACAACTCATCCTCAACAAGAAGACTTCCCACAGCTTGAGCCACTCTACCTGCTGCTTCATGTTCAGACTACACTCCATTAAGCCGGTCTCCTCGCTCTCACCGCCGCAGAACAGGCAGCACAGCGGTATGGCCAAATGGCGTGCAGACATTGTTCCGGTATTCACAGTATGAATGCGACGCAGCGCTTCCTCTCTCAGTACAGACTGTGAGTGGTCCTTCATGCTCTCTATGTACTCGTTTTCCTGAGGCAAGTGGATTAATATTTCAATCTTGAACCTTTATCGTACCGGGTTGTCCCAAGTATTCTTTTGTGTGTTTCCACAGTGCACAGACATCAGATGAATCCACTCACTATGCATTATCTATTTGTCCACTAAATCACCAATAAAACCCCAGGACAGCATGCTTTACTGAGACTACAAGGGACAACAAAGGCATTATGGCTGTCATAGTGGTTACTAATGCATGCAGACTGTCTGAGAAAGTTTTCATCAAAAGTGCCGTATAGTGCTGCATAAAAGTAAAACAAGGTGGAATTGCCACTATAGTGCAGTTGTGGAGTGATATGATGGCAGCCATTTTCATTTTTTATGAAGCACAGCTTATCATCACATTTAAAACCGATCCGTCTTTTAACCAATCTGATTGTTTGCCTGAAACTGCTTCTGGTACAAGAGGTCATCATACCCTTCCTGTCACATCAGCATCCATCAGCCGCACACACACACACACACACACACTTATCAATCAAAGCAATGCTATCTTTAATCCTATCTGACACGGCAATCTGTGTTCGATGGTCTGCCACCTCATGATTACCAATTCCCACGCAGAGATTACAGCTACACAACCCTCCACTGACGGGAGCTCTTAACAACCTTGCTCCCAAGGTGCCTCTGCAAAACGGGCAACATGATGATGTTGCTGCGTCTACGTGCCAGAATGACTCTGGCACATCGAGGAAGGAATTGAAAAACAAGTACAAAAAATGAGTAACAAAGGTACAGTAAACATGTTTTTCACCACAAAGAAAACTATAATTTCCGAAGACTACGTGCTGAAAACAAGTCACTGGGTTTTATGATGTTGAACATGTAAAAAACGCAGAAGGAGAATGTTTTTGCACCTGCTTTTGCCCAGTCAGGATAATTTAGGGATTAAAGTGGTGACATTATTAATTTCTTAATGTTAAAGACATACTTCAAAATGTTTTTGGAAATAATGTATTTTATTTTACTTGTTTTTTGCATTAGAAGACTGATACTACTCTCATGTCTGCACAGTAAAGGTGAAGCTATACAGCCAGCAGCTGGTTAGTTTATCTTAGCTCAGAATAAAGCTAAGATAAAGGGGGAAACATCTGGTACTGTAACAACATCTGCTTACCAGTCCTCTAAAGCTCATGTCCTCCCAAGAAGAACGACAGTCGTTTCAGCGCATGCCTCGAAACGACATACCGGGATTTACGTTCAAGTGACAAAGCCTTCTAGTGGCCGTAGTAGTTTTTACGGGAGCAAAGGAGGAAATCAGGTGACATTATTATCGCGCCACATCATCTGTGTAAGGAGGTCATCAAAACATCAGCTGTTCTTTTCCAATTTTACAACCTTTAGTTTTTTTTTCAGCGTGACCACAATCAGTCCCTAACCTGCTCACGTCATGGGTGATATCACCTGTCATCCAATCACAGGTCCCCGTATGCGCATCAGTTGTAAATAGTGTAAATGCGTCAATTCTTGCCAAAAAAGAAAAAAAAAAAGTTTTGATAATGTCTGGTGTTGTCCGGTGCGTTTGGCATATGGGCCAGCCATTAAGATACGATAAGATAAAATATTCCTTTTATTAGTCCCGCAGTGGGGAAATTTGCAGTGTACAGCAGCAAAGGGGATAGTGCAAAATACAAGATGTATCAGCTAACACAGTAAAAAAAAGAGCTAAACAAAGTATAACAAAATATGAACCATTTAAATAGAAGAAAGTAGGAGCAGTATATACAGTATTGACAATAAACAGACTATTAACACAATTGCACAAGTGGAAAATGATATTGCACAGTGAGAATGAAATGAAATTCCACCTGAAAATATTGCACCGTATGAATTACACCTGAGTAGTAATAATGATAATGATTAGGAGTTATGGGCAGGGGGACAGACTCTCTAAATTGGGCCCCTCATCCATCCCGACTCCAGGTCGTCTAGTTTCATATGATACCATTATCTACGCTCCAGCTTTACAACAGAGCCCGTTACAGCAGGTTTTATTTGCTAGTCTGCCTACCTCCTCACCTCTGTACGTTCAGCTTCACCTGTCATACCTGGTGCTTCTTCACACTTTTCTTTGTCCAGAAATTTGGTCATTGCCTCTCTGATCCTTTCATTTTCTTGTTCTCTCTGTAGCCTGGCTTTTATTTATTTAAGCCCCTGATCAGGGTTTTCCACAAGGGAAACAGTAGCCAGCTAGGGGGGTCTGGGGCCATACCCCCACGAAGGAAAAAAAGAAAATCAAAAGCCCAAATTTGGTTCCTCTGGTACATCCTAATGCCACTATGCCATCATATACACTTATCTTATTTATTGCCTATTTTAATGAGTTTGCCTGCCTGATTGTAAACAAGTAGTGAATTATTGTAGAGGAGAATCAGGCTTTTAGTTTGTTTTAGCCCACACAGTCTGTAAATAGTTATTAATATTTAAAACCATGTCTATATTTCTGACAGATCAGAACTTTTGTAATTAAGTATCATAAACTTTATGTATTATTTATTTATCAACAACTTCACTGTAGGTTTATCAAGACATGCCACAATGATGGTTAATGTATAAATGCACTCTTATTCAATGGAAATAAACAAGCTTATTTTAAGGGTCCCAGGTCTTATGTATTGATTTTAAATTAAAATTATTTATAAAATAAACCTGTAAAAAGAACTCTGAAATAACAAAACATGCGAATCACTTGACTCGAATCATGTGAATCTAGTTAATCAACTCAACTTCTGTCATCTTCGTTTTCATTTTCATCTTCATACTTTATCATATACAGCAGGAAGTTCTATTACATCATATATATAATTTATGATTTGGGACATGTGAATCTGTGTATGAGTCCGACTCTCTGGAGGTATAACGTCATCTCTCATTAATCAGCTGTAGGGACGCAGATCAGGCTCCATTGTTTCCCGTTGATTATGCCCACCACAGTTTCATAATGAACCAACAATATTTTTTACATTTCTCAACGGGAGGGGTCGGCGGTTGGCGGCCACGCAGTCTGTCCAGAGGATTCAACTCAGCGGGAGAATGACGACCGCTTGCTCGGTGTGGAAGTATCCCCGTTGGACCTCTCCTGGTATGCACCCCTCACGCAGACCTCGCCGCTTCCCAGGTCGAGGTTCAACCCCACCATTTTCACAATAACAGCGGGGGTGGGGGGTATAAGATGACAAGTTGAAAGGTGTTTTAATGATAACTTACCAATAAATGTGTTTATCATGTGAATACATTTAAAGGGACTCTATGTAAGAATCAGAAATTGCTTGTTAACAGCGACACCTGTGGCCGTTAAGTCAACGAAAGTCAGCGTCCTGTTGCTTGCGCTCACGCTTGTGTTGCTCTACGTAGACCTGAACGAGCATCGCTCAAAACAGTGAGGCAACACACGTCAGCTAAAACCACAATATCACTCTATATTTCACCTGCTTGGCAGTAATGTTAGCTGACCAGACGAAGGTCTCTCCATGAATCAATGCTGAATGTGTTGTCCTCCTTCAGATTCCAGTTTTATGCAGTGTGTGTATTGTGCGCGCATGCACATGAGAGGTGGAGCGAGTGAGAACGAGCGTGGTGTGTGAGTGAAGGCAAGCAGGCAGGCAGAGGAGCAGAGTACAGCAGAGACTCTGGCCCTGGAGACCAACGCTACGGTCTCTCCTGTGTCTTCTGGCCATGGTCGGGTGGCTGGAACAGGAAGAGTTAACACTGTTTTGCAAAAGGGCTTCACTAGATATAGCTTTGCGGTTTTGGTGTTTCCGTGTAGTTTGTGTTGGAACAGCGTAGCCACACGTGAGCGCGCATGGGACACCGACCCGATTTATACGTGTAAGAAGTTACAAACCTTTAACTTGTACTGTCAGTGATATAGGTCAGTAAGTAAATTGTTGTACTTGATCCAGTTTAAGGGTTAACCATAGATCTTTACATGTCCCTCTTTTCTGTTTTGCATTTCAAATGTTTTTGTCTTTTTGAAGTGGAAGATCTCAGATATATTCTCTCTTTAGCACGACTTGCTGCATGTACAAATTCAGAGGTGGGGGAATGCAGTCGAACAAATGAATAAGTAAAACACCTTACTTTTATTCTTAATCCACCTCAGTTGTTGATCAGCAGGTGGTACCAAGCAGCTACAGCAGTGAGTGATAATACTACCTTGATACTGAGCTCAGTTGAATAAATAGCTCAACACAAGCTGAATATGTAATGCCAGAGAACAGTGACTGGGCCATCAGATGATGTTTTGTCTACATCCTGCAGGGTTTAGACTTACTGTTGCTGTCTGGCTGGACCACCGCCAACTCTCCCAACCCGGTCTGACCAATAGACTTATAAAAGATTAATGAAAAAGGATTTCAGATATAATATTTCCTTGCGGATCTGCAAAAAAGACGTACGAAGCAGTTGTGTGGTTTTAAAGTCAGATCTGCTTTACAGAATCAGCAATGAGGTGAAGAATAATAACGAAGCTGCCATTTATGTGTTATTTGTTTCACAGTTCACTCAGTCTATTGCCGACACTAAAATGTGAGGTGCACGAGATTTGATTTTTTTTTTTCATGTCCTGTTGCTCCATGACTGGCTGGCAAATCAGCGGCAACGCAAATGAAACAAAACTAACCAAACAGCTCCAGTCAACTCGAACAAAGCTAATAGAAACAAAGAATTACACAGTATAGTCTGTTTAGTTGAAGCTGTTTTTGTTTCATTTTGTTTTTATGTTTTAGTGCTTGAATAACTTATTGCTGTGATGTTTTTGAAGTGTACTTCTCAGAGATCAACTGTCACTTAAAAGGCATTGTTAGTTCCTTTTAATCTGTTGATATTGTAGGCAAGGTTGTAGGTCTTTTGAGCCTTGTTACTCATTTATTTTTATTACAAGACTTGAAGCCTAGCAACCCCTATCAAAAGTTAATTGCACTGTCAATACCAAATTATTGACAGACTGTCAATATTTGACACATTGAAACTGACCTAATGATGGCATAAGATGAAAAGTCTCAGGACAGGAAGGTTCACAAAGACAATACAGCAAACTCCTTGGTAATCTATCCAACAGTTATAGATACATTTCACTCTAAACTACAAATGTCAGCCTGCAGGTGGCGCTAGAGTAAAAGTCAAGGGATCACAAAAGTCATTAAGGTATATCGTCTAGAAACCAGGAATGTCTGTTCCAGAATTTGACAATCCATCATGTAGATTTCGAAATTCTTCACTCGATAAGTGACCATTTTTGACCTTCTGGTTATAGAGGAAAAGGCAGGGGATCACCAGAGTCATTAAAATTCACCTTCTGGGCACCATGTATATCTTACCCAAATGGCATGGCAACCCGTCCAATAGTAGTTGAGATATCCCGAGAGCCACATTGCTTAACTTGATGATGGTGATAGCGTGTCAATGTTATGTTTCCAGCTTGTTGTACTGCCCCCAAATGGCCATTTCATGCAGAATTAAGTAAAAGTAGAACATTTCTAACAGTTAAATTTACTTAACAAGCAAAATGGTCCTTTTCAATGTGTGTGAGTGTTGTATTAATATATATATATATATATATATATATATATATATATATATAGTATTATTGGATTGGTATGCATTCATGTGTAATGTGTGATAATGAAAGGATTAATTATCATTTTCACAAGATCCCCATGTAACACTAGTCCTGTTTAAATTAGGCTTTAAAGCTGAAAAGCCCAGCACATACCTAGTTTAAGAAGTCCGTTTGCGGTGTAAAATGGGTATGACGATGCACACTCAGGAAGGCCTCAGTACTGAAAACTCAGTGCCTTGCATGATTATTCCTGAATTGATCAAAGAATTAGAAATATAAAAAAATATGGAAATGAAGCCAGCCTAAACATTGTTTCCTTTCGGAGCGTGGACGATTTTTCCTCTTCAACAGTTTCATCTTATCCAGTAGGATTTCATTTTCCAAAATGTCTAGACCTTGACAGTTTACTTTCCTGGTTCTGTGCACTCATACTGTGCAATACAGGCCTGCATCAAAATGTTTCCTCCTCCTCTGCTTGCCACTGTAGACTTGATCCCAGCCAACCTCAGCGCTGCTTCCTCGTATCGTCGGCTCGATGTTATGCTGTCCACACACAGCACCCTCGCACTTCAACAATTGATTATTCCTGTATGTGATTCTATACAGGTACTCAGAGCAAAGTAATGGATAGACTGCTGTTTCCTCCTCCGAGTTAACTGGAAGATTTTGTGGGTATGATCACACGCAGCTCACTCCACTAGCAACACTTTCATCATCCAGCGCTGTTTCCTCCGGATCCACACTTCTCCCTGACCTTTTGATATCACCTTTAAAATCTACCTCAGGGAAAAGTAAAACACCTTCACATTCTGCGCCTGCTAGTTGGCTCGCCTTCCACTGGATTAAGTGGTGATGTTCACACAAGCTGTTTATATTGTGCAGATATGGAGTTTTGAGGTATTGATTACTATGTTTGGAAAAAATAATACATTATTATGAAATATAAATTTTAAAAAGTATAAGAAAAACATGAAATGCTTACATGGAAATGAGGTCAGGGAGGGACCTCGATCGAAACAAACAATTAGTGGAAAAATAATTTAAATTAAAAAAAATATATCTGTTTCAAAAATGAGGAGCTGAACATTTCTGTGCAGGAATGTGCAAAATAATGTCCAAGGAAGGTGTAAATATTCATAGCATAATGTATATAGACTATGTGGAATTATGTACAGAGATGATGTCAAATATGTGCTTTAATGTAACGCATTGTGGCAGATGTTGAGACGTTAATGTAACATGTAGTGTCTATGGGGCAGGATGGGAGTCCATGTCAGTGGGGGTCATGCAATTAATTAACCCAGATTGTTGCAGGGGACCAAACAAATTGAGTTATGCTGTGACCTCTAAATTATAAAAAACACATTGTGCACTTATTCTTCAGCATTTACCATACTGATAATCACTCCAAACAGCATCTTACTAAGAAAATGTAATTATATGCCAGAGTCTCTGAACCTACTGACCATTTTGTGTAAACAGTGTTTCCATTGACAAAATTAAACAAAACATAAAATCTCTCACTCACTCACTCACTCACTCACTCACTCATCTTCAACCGCTTATCCGGGGTCGGGTCGCTAGGGCAACGGCTCCAGCGGGGAAATCTCTCATCATGCCGAAAGATAAAAAACATGCACCGCAAGTCAAAAAAGCAAGGTTGAATAAAATAAAACCAAACAAATGTGATGGAAAAAAAAATCCAAACCAGCACACCATCTCCTGACCTACTGTATAATGCACATGCAGATGTTACTTTTTTCCACAATTTACCAGAGCATGAGTTTGTTTGTTGGATTGTGGCTTGTCGAAGCCAAAAAACAAAAAGAATTGACGAATAATAATATTTTATACCATAGACCGTATAAAGATGGACGACATGACAGCTCCCCAAACGTGAAGCCAAAACATCTGGATCGCCCTCTGGTGGCTGGCTGCAGTATAGGTCATAAATCCTGCTTCCTCCATGTTAGTGGATGGGATATAGGCCAAACTAAAAAGTCAAAGTACACATCAAATATTTTCCAAAATATTGTTTCTGTCATTTTAGGTTGTTCTTATCATGCTGATGTTTGTTCAAGTGTTAATTTTTCTGATCGGTTTCTTTTTAGTTAGTTATTTGATGCTATAAAAAGGGGATGAGACGTCATGATTGGCAGCTGTGAGTCTCTCTTGCTGACAAGCTACGGCCGTGCTCGGTCCGCCATTGGTTCGGGCGGGTGACCTCGATACCGCGGCTCCACCGCCCGATCACTACTGCACAGACTCCAAATGACATCAAAATCTCAAGATGGTAGCTCCCGTATCCGGGATATTATGGCTTCTGTACAGTGGGAGTAAGTGGAGATGCATCGTCCATCTATATATACAGTCTACATTCAAACGTGACCATTGACACAACCCATCCTGTATTCTTGTTTCTACCAAGTTACCTTAACAACTGCATTGGTCATGATGACAGTCTTTTAGACTACAGCAGTAAGATCTCTGTTATACAAATGACAATCTGTGGGTAGTTTTGCCCATTTACTCAATCAAGTCTCTGATGGGCTTGGACGTGAATTAAAGTCAAGTGTAATTCCTGATGTTGCTATTACGCAGCGCAGCTGACAGGTGATCATCACTGAGAGAACATCTGCATCTTGATTTGATGAGTTTCATTACTGAGAATATCTGTTCACATATGTACAGTATGTGGCTCCAAAGAGTACCAACATTGACTCCTCATGTGTGGGAAGTTCTGAGTAAAATGTAAGTAATGATACTGATCTGAAGTGCTGTGCCAGTGGTGCACCAGACTGCAATTCTCTGAGTTCAAGTTGCACATCACTGGGGACACTTTCCACATCACATTTTAAAAGGAGAGCAGATTGTGAGCATTTCAGGTACCACTGCTTTGAAGTCTTCAAATCGCCTAGAAAAACTCACGGTGCAATGCCTTCAACATGGCTGCATATGTGTTGAGTTGATCAGCAGATGGAGTCTTTTCTTCTAGTGTGGGAAGGTGTGTGAGTGTGTTGCTCTCCACTTGTTGAGAGAGAAGCAGCAGCTTCTTCGTGGAGGCCTTGACTGGGCTGTGCATCTCATGTGCAAAGAGCCTTTCCTTTGCAGTTTTTGAATTCAGTTCATTCATGAGGGCAGTTACGTTAACAAACACCAAATCAGCCAACGAGTCAGCACTGGTGGGTTCAGGGATGTTCTTTCCTTTCATCAGACAAAAAAACTCCTGAATCTGTGATTTCAGGTCCACACTCTTTTTAGCACTTTGCCAGGCTGAGCCACCTCACAGCTGTGTGGTATAGCCCAGATCAGCTTCTTCAGTCTCATGCTCCTCCAACAGCGCAACAAATTGCCCGTGATTCAATGCTCTAGCCCAAATGAAGTTTACAACTTTAGTAGCAACATCAACCGCATGGTTTATTTTCATTACCCATTTGCATAGCACATCTTGATAATACAATGCAAAAGTTATAGTTTCTGTTCTCGGTTAATCTCAGTCAGAAGGTCAACATTATTCCCTGTGAAATTAGGACACCCATCAGTTGTTAACACCGACTAACTTTTTCCGCTCTGGTCTTAACTTTTCCATGTACGTATTTTTCCTGGAAGGACAAAGTGCAAACTGTCTAAGAGGAGCACTCTTTGGAAGGCATGTCTGGTGCATCGCTGCATTATTGTGGACAGAAACTGCCATGAAACACACCACAGCTATAGCGGTATGGTTGTAGGGCAAAACGGCTGTTGTTCACACTTCTTTCTGAAGGTTATAATGGAAGAAGGGGCTAAAATAGGCAGTTAAAAACAGTACTGGGACATTTCTGAGCCTTATTGTGTGTTTTTTCTGTGTTGCAAAATGTATTCTTTATATTACCTTTGTCCGTTTTCTGATTAAAAATGATGAATTTATATAGGAGAATTTAGTTTTTTTCTACAATTATTAACGTGTTTCTTCAATTTTACAGTACGATACATCTTATTTATTGATACCACTGACTTGGGGGTATAAAACACTTGATGTTAAAATGTGAAGTTAAAAGTAAAGTAATGTCTTGTATCTTAATATCTGAATATTGTCTGTGTGTATATGTTTCTGTTTTTGTTGCCTGCCTAGGGACTATGGATGTAAATTAGCATTATTGCTAACTCCTGCATGTTTACATGTGATGTGTTCATTAACATGCTCTGTCTCTATCAAACAAACAAATAAATAAATAAATAAAGTAATATAACATATAACTTCAACTGGTAATTAATGTAAATTAAAGTAATGTAACATTATCAATAAGTAATGCACGTAACTTGACACAGAAGTGTTGTGCTGTAACTGAGAATAAGCCTTTAATGGCTTTAACAGCGCTGGTAGATTAAAGAGACTATGACAGTGAGCTGTATACATTGCAGTAAATCAGTAGCTTTAGCCTAAGATAATACGCATTAATAACAGACGCCAATTTGCATCTGACTTACAGTATTTCACACCAAATCTACAAGAGCTATATCAAACATTTATCAGTTCTAATAGATCTACATTTGAAATCAGATCCAAGGCAGTTGTTTCCATGTGGCAGATCATTTTACTTCCACTACATCTTCTATGTACAGTACATCAGACTTCACAGAATAGGTCTACTACAGTGTATTTAAGGTGTATGGTCAGCTTAAACATTACAGTATATTTAAGTGCAGGGTATGGTAAAATGTCCAAAAGGAAAACACTGAAAAGCACAAAAGGAAAAGAATACACTTCGTTAGCTAATAATTATCTTTCCAAACAACCACACAGCCCGAATATTCCCATTACTAAAGGATTCCTGTTTGACGGGGGTATTTTATGTTGCATCTACAAGGTTGCTAATTAAAATCCATACCCCTAATGAGTTTTTAGCACCCCTATTGGTTAACATGATTACCTAAGATAAGAGCAGTAAATTTAGGTCCTTTTAATTAAGTGCAAGATTTACAACCGTTTGTACTGAAGAGGCTCTAAATTGACTCTCCCTCTGTACTTTCCACAGCCGAGCAGGCTCCCCAAAGGGTCAAACTCTTAGATTCAAGTCCTCTGAAATTATACATTTACAAATTCAACTCCATGCTTCGCATTGCGGTTGGTGGCTTTAGAGGAAAAAGAGGCGTAAGGATGCAATATGACACAAATGTATCTTCCAAGTGAGGTTTATGTTTTTTTTTAATGACTTTAATTACAGAAAGTGTTGTTGTTGTTTTGGCTCAATCTAAAAGGTACTAATTGCTGTGATATATTTCCAATTTCAGCACGTTGGTCTTTTTAGCCTCATTAGTTGTCTCTATGGATGATATGGTGAAATTTGATACATACATTCATGGTCCCCAGAAGATGAATCCATAAGGACTTTGGTGATCCTCCGACTTTGCTTTTAGCACCACCATGATGTTGATATTTTTGGTTTTGAGTGAAGTAACTATTGGATATAATGCTGTGAAATGTCAACCCTGTCTCCTACAAAATTGCGCTCCCATACAACTAAACTGCATTCTCAATTACATTTATACACATATAAATATACATATTTTCTCCCGGTTCACAGTTTTAAACATGTGGTTAACGTTGTAAATTGAAACTAAACAAAAACACAACCTCCTTCCAACGCGGACTTAGAAACGTATTTGCGATACGTCAAGAACAAACGTGATCTGGGAGAAAATACGTTTCTCTCAAAACGCAATTGACAATGCAGTTTCGTTGCATGGGAACGTAACTTTCAGGAGACCAGGCTGGAAATTTACTACATAGAGGATTCATTCTTTATAATAAATACAAACCCAACAAATAATTTGGTTTCTGACATAACTGACATTCCCATCAGCCTCAGCTGTACTTTGTGTTTAGTGCGAATTAGCAAATGTTAGCATGTTAACAGGTTAAACCTAGATTGTGTAAGTGATAAACCTGTTAAACATCAGCATGTTAGCATTGTCACTGTGAGCATGTTAGCATACTGTTAGCATTTAGCTCAAAGCGCAGCCGCACAGAGCTGCTAGCATGGCTGTTGACTCCACTGCACTTCCCACATATCAGCCCAATTGTAGCTGCTTTGAGGTTAAGTACATGGTGGTCTATTTTATCTGTTCAGTCATGATCATTTTAGATAAAACACGTAATTTTCCCAGTAAGAACCTCTCTGATTGCAGGTGATTAGAGCACTAAATGTAAAAGCTTTCATGAACTGGACATGAGTTGAACCATTTGGCGAGAGGGAGCATATAAAAGAGACATTTACATGAAAAAATTCATAGATTATTACATGAAACATTGGGAATTCCACACCCTGATGTTGCCCCTGTTTCGGTGTGATTAAACAGCAATGCACATAGAGTATTAAATTGTCCCGGAGCACAGACAGCAACATCCCCTCGCATGCCACTCTGGCCCTGGAGGTGACGTTGCCTTGGCCCCTTTGTCTAGGCTGCAGGGTAATTGCTTTTCTGCACCGAGGTTATTCATGTTTTGCGATTGGATCATCCAACCCAGAGCAAGGGAAGCCACATTTATGGCAAGGTTGGGTTGTTTTAGTGCTTTGCCTCTGAGCTGATTGTTTCAGCGAGGCTCTGTACCCGCCAGCCAAAGCAGCTGATGATACTGCCATATTCTGTATTCAGTCTACCGCACTGTGAAGAAAACTGACTGCTTTTTATCAAAACTCATTTCCCATCAGAAACAACTTTCCCCCATCAGACACCTTTCCCCAGTCTATTTATTTCTATCTATGAAGCCTATTAATTTTTTTTTCTTTGACCCTTTTGGCTTTTAAAAAACACAGCTGAGTCCTCTGTGTCTGTTCTAATGGGATTTTTCAAATGATTTATTTGCCTCTGATTCTCCTCAGCTCAGGTTTTAATTGGTTTCTGAAAAAAAATTGCAAGAATATCTCACATTATGTCATCACTAACTGTGTGACATTGAAATGAACAGTTAGCATTAGTTTTCCTGAATTTTAATGAGGCGGCTGTTTTCTAAATAGTCTAGTTGTACTGCTTACAATCTAAATCCACTGAATCATATCATCTACAGTTAGTGGGATGCAAAGCCTCGCTGTATTCAGGTATTTTAAATAGAAATGTTAAATCATTCTGGAAAGGAAGACTCATCATTTACTCCTCATCAGCTGTAGAAATGGTACGTCTCTGCTAGTTGTTTTGATTACCCGACATTACAGTCAACTTACTGCAGTATGCTGCAACACACAACGTGTATGCTCTCTGAATGCTGACACTGACTCTTTGACTGACATCTCACTTTATCCTGGCATATATTTGTCTGACATTTTGCACTGGGTCTTCCACAGATCCCGCATATATCCTCTTTTGATTTTCTCCTCACCCCGGGGTCACAAATTATCAGATTGTCTTGCTGACATTTGGCGTGGTCAGAGTAGCTGATACCTGACCTTTCTACCAACTGGTCCCTCCTGGCTTTCAACCGTTGCCCAGCCTCGGTACACTACCGGCAGTATGAATTGAACTCTTAAATATTCCGCACCTAGTTGACAGCGCCAAGATTTTATTAGACTTATAAAACATGCAGGGGTGTGAAATTGATTGTCTCATTTGACCGGGAAAGCAAATGGTGTATGGAAAGTACACCTGGATACAAGGAGGTGTCAGTGGAAGTGAATTATTGATTAGGAGAGCTGTTTGATGGTCTGCTTTTGGGGACCTATACAGCTAGTCATGTTTGCCAGTTAAAGGCATTCATGATCTGCTCAGATGTTGATTCAAAAATTGACTTGATTTGTTATTGCATAGAGCTTTCAACCAATAAGGAATTCCCTTATTCTTCAACCAACACTGTAAAAAAATCATTTTTTTTACAGTTTTTTTCAAGAAATTTTACATTTTGTCTGTATTTCAAAATGACAGAATTTTTTTGAAAAATTACATGTTTCATTTGTGATTATATGTGAATGGTCTTAGATTTACAGTATTTTTTTGTAATCACAATCGTAATTATCTGTATTTAAGCTTTTCTTGATCATTTTTAAAGATAATTATTCTGTTTTTTAGAGGTTTATGATTCTTTTTTAGAAAAGGATTTCATGGAATTCTAAAAATATTTCTTGTAAAAATACAGATTTTAATGTAAATTTGGGCTTTTGTGACGTAAAATTACATGTTTCATTTGTGATTTATATGTAAATGGTCTTAGATTTACGGTGTATGACTATTCTAACAATAAATATAAAAAAGTAAAATATTTCTTGTAAATTTACAGTAATAAAGGCTAATTATATAAAGATAATTACTGTTTTTTTTTACAGTTTATTTATGTTAATTAACGGACAGTATTTTTCTGTTTTTTAACAGACATTTTCTGGCGCCCCTGCTGCCGGAAAATTTCCGTTATTTTATACTTTATTTATTATACTTTTTTACAGTGTAGGTCTTATTCTCATGATTGTGGTCATAGTAATATTTTGGAATTTTTTGATGCTTGTTAGGGTTGATGTTGAGCTGACGTGCTATGTAAACCTAAAGGGTGGGACTTGGCTGCCTCCCACACATCGCTGTCCATCAAACGTTTGCCTGGTTGAAGCCGTATGATTTTTCACATGTCGACTGTTTCCAAGGTGATTTTCAATAGCAGAATGTGTCTGTGATGGTTAGACTCAACACTAGCATGGAGATTGCCACCGCCCACCGCCGGTGGGCCTGAATGAAAAACCAGGGAGAGGGGTGATTACTCATTGGCCCCGCAGCACCACCAACAACAGCTCCACCACACGCACATTCACCCACACTCGGTGACCTTGGCCAAAGGTTTTGTCAATCAGGCAGGGATGTCTTCCTACACTTGGGTGAACATCGACTTTCAGCTGGCAGGACACTTCTCTGGAGCAGCTGCCGCGCCTCCTCCAGGACAAATCTGCCCGCTGGTTCATAAAAAAAAGGGCCACACAGATGTTGCTTTACCCTCACCTCAACCTTCACTACCACCGTGTTTCCACTCTCTGACCATGCAGCTGGGGTCAACATTTGCAGTATCCCCAAAAAAATATTGATAACATGCTTCCATCTGTTTGTCGAGTTGGGTTCAATAAATGAGTTCGCTGGTTGAGTTAAAGTAATGATGTGAGAGTTTCATATAAATAGATTTGAGTTTTTTTCTCATTCCAGATTGCTGTAATACCAAATTGATTCCATCTTCAATTTAAAGTGTCCAGGGCATTTATTTACTTCAGTTGCAGAAATAACCTAGACTTTATTATAAACAGATATATATATCAGAGACATACTGCTGCTGTTTGCTGTTAATGTAAACCCTATACTTTATGTTTACCTGATAATGTACATTTCCAAAGCACCAATTCCAACATGGAGCAGCAACGTGGTGAGTCTGCATGACTGCGTTTGTCTTTTTTACATAAATACTGTTTTTATTACCTAATTTTTTTCTAGACGGGTCTACTTTTTTTCGGTTGTTGTTAATGTACAGTCAATGAAACTCAACACTTCCTGCAATTATTTTTCACATTAAAAGTCTTCCAGTGGTTTCAAGGGTATTTCTGGTTGGCTTTTATTTTGAAATATGTAAGTCTTCCAAAGAGTGAACCAAAAAAAAAAAAAAAAAACTCACAAAAGAACAAAAAAAGTTATAGAGATTATTATTTTTTTAATTTTTAGTTAAAGAACACAATGTTGTGTGGAAATATACTTGTGAGCCATTATAGTAGTGATTTTCACCCCTCAAAGCTTTTAACCTGGTCTTTATATGTTCTTGCTGGACCCAACCCTGGCTATTATTTGAGATTGCTATTATTTGAATATCAGCTTTTACTTGAAAATGTACAGTTTACACTATGTAAAGACGGGTTTCTTGTATACAAACATTACTGGGTGCGTGCACATTCAGGGGGCATAACCACTTTGGCAGCCGGTTACAAGATGGTAGTCAACCGTTGTAATCAACGTAGATTTCACATTGTTTGAACATTCTTGTTGACTATACTAGACCCCATGCAGAGTCCGACCACCAGATACCATTATCATATGACGTATTAGTGTGAGATTTGTTTATTATTATCACCTGTTATGAAATGGGTAACGTTAGATCAGACAGAGGTGTGATTTAACTTGGGGGATCTGTGTCTGTTTGGTCGGAGTTCAAGTTACGTGAGTCCCTCTTGATGGACGCCGCCAGACACTTTTTCCTCAGCGATTCCTCAACAGGTATAACGTTAATATAAAACTGGAGACTTGGATTTTGGTCTTGTTATTAGTACAACCAGTCACACAGCAGCTCTTTGTATGACGGGCAGGTGAACATTAACATTAGACCCCTGACGGCTCTGTATTAAACAGCGTATTGCTGGTTGCCAGCTAAAGTTAGCGGTTCGCCCTCAGTCGGAAACGTTAACGCCAAAAGTCAATACAATACTGCAGATATGTCCAATTCAAACAAACATTAGCTAACGTTAGCTTCCACGGCCGCTTGTTGTTGTTGTGACCGCGGGGGAGGCAGAGCGGCTGCCCTGGTAGACCACCAGACATCTTCCCGTTAAAATGTAACGTTACAGCATACCGGAGTGAGCTTTCCCCGCCGTAGTCACGTAACGTTACAATAATTACATCGTAACAAAGTCTGTCATCACTTTTTAGTTTTAAGGTATAGTCGCTAAATATATATGAATATTTCCAGTGTGGGTTGATCACCCTGTTGTTGATCAGTTCATTTTTATTGATCTGTGTAGCATAACAGCTCGCCATGACCACCTGCTGCTTTGCTGGCACTGTGTGGCTAGAATGCTTTTGCCCATCAGGCCTGGATCCATAACCTCCTTTTGTTTTTAGCAAAGGCATGTGATCCCCAGCTCCAGAGGTGCTGGTAAGACCCAAAATGTATCTCCCATCATACCAGTGATTGCAGAAATGTGGCTTCCATGCAGGAGGCAGGTAGCTATTAGGCTCAGATCGTATGGCCCCAGTTGAACCTACCATTGTCTCTTTGATAGTATCACCAGATGAGGCTCTCAGACCTGATGCCCACTCAGTGTCGACTGACCGATGATCTCCTTGCTGGACTTATAACAAAGCAGCACACTTTGGGGCATATCAGTAATTCCCTTTCTCACCTTATCCTGGCTCTGACTCAGATCCTGCAGGAACTAGCAGCCCTCTCAGAGAAAGGTGCCAATTAGCCTCTAGAGTGGCATACACGGCTAAGTGGGTCAAACAAGTGGGTGAACTCCACACCCTATCAGTGAGCCACATGTGCATGCCTTGGTACCCGGATGATTCAGTGGTAATCTCCTACCGAATCCATCCTTCCTGCCAAAGAGAGTGCCTCCTTCGCATGTAAATCAAGCCATTGAGTTGGCGGCATTCAGTCCACCAGGTTCATCTCTGTTCGGGCACTCAAGGCATATGTGGAGGCCACCGCCAATTTACGTAAGACTGACATTATTTTTTTTTTGTTTGCTATGGGGTTGTAAGAAAGGTGAATCCATATCAAAACAGAGACTTTTTAATTGGATTGTGGATGTGACTCTACACGCTTATAGGTCACAAGGCACGCCTGCACCTAGTAATGTGAAGTGTCACTCTACTCAGAATGTGTCCACGTCCTGGGCAGCCTTGAAAGGGGTTTCTCTGCAAGACATCTGTGCTGCTGCAACCTGGGAGTCTTCATGTACCGTCGCTTGCTATTACTGTGTCATTGCCGTGGCTGCTCTCCATGCTGTGGCAATGGCCGTCCTGTCAAACGGCTTCCATTCCTTAGTACGGTAATTCCTCATGACCTTGCTGGTATAAGTTATCCAGTGCTAAAGCAACCAAATGGCATTAAACTCCTGCTACCAACTGGAATAGAGTGTGAATCAGGAATTGCGAATGCGTGGAACACCAGACCGACGCAGACCCTCAATTGTAGTATGAATGGAACCGCTTCCGTGCAACTGGTACAAGTCCGCTGCTGTCCGCGGATGCAGAACACGGAAATACTGTATGTCCGAGGCTTAAGAGGACATAATTAGACAAACCTGTTTGATTGAGGTGCCGAGCAGCTGATCTATAATATCCCAGGCAGAACAACCAAAAAATCCTATAAACCCATAATACAAACTAAACAAGCTTGCATCATTTATACACCTTGATTGATAATGTATCAAAAAAACTGAAACATTGGACTGAAATTAATAATTAAGCAGACACAAACACATGTCAATGTTTGGGAACAAGAGAGGGAGAAATGCAACCTTTTCATATCCCTCTTGCCTGGACACGGTAAGCGATTTAGATAACGCTTAGGATATGGTTTAAATAATATTAATAAGTCGTTTTTCCAACATCGATATACATCCACTATGGCAAATGTCTGAACCATTACATACATATGAATCCAACTGATTCAAAGCTCTAAACTGTGTTCTACTTCCATTCCTGGTAGGTTTTTAATTTGAAACATCTGCACAAAGATGTTGTGTTTCATTGACGGTAACTCAGGAGCAGTTGAAAAAAAAAGAAGCGACTGTAATTCATTGGTAAAGTGTGACATGACTCAGTTGTTGAACTGATGGAGTTAGTGCAGTGAAAATGTACATTATGATCAGTATCTATAAATCAAAAATGGAAGTAACAATCTTTGCTAGCTTGCTCAGTCATTATTTTGTACTACAGAACTCTGTTTAATGTAACATGATTTATTATATCATCACAACGTGATTCAGCTAATAGTCGAAACAATAACAGTGACATATTGCCCAGCTTTAATTGGGACGTTCATATCTTCAGAATATAAATACATAAATAAATCATTATTTTACAGCACATCTGGGAAGCAACAACTGTCACCAACATTACTGCTAAGTGAATGTGGGACTGCTGAGTTGTAGTAAACAGTAAACTGTCCAAACGACACAAGGCTCACGTCACTCTACACATTAGAAAACGTGTCGTGTTTGAGAACACGCACAAAGCCGAAGACCTCGTCTGATACATCCGACGGGATTATAAGTGCATATGGATCTTGTCTGTGTTTGAGCTGCACAATTACTTTTGTGATGGCTCTGAATAAGCTCAGTTCCATCAGCGAGTTCCTTTGCAATGTCACATCCCTGCCTTGACTTAATGTAGTCTTTTATAATACCACAAAGTCAATAAACCGTTTTGGATTCCTCGCGCAGGCCTGCAGAGAGTAAGTCATGGCTGTTGATTATTAAGTATTGCAACCTACATTAACAGCAAAGAGATAAACTCATGCGTCCTATATTATGAGACAGACCCATGCATCAGAGCGCATTGGGGTTATCGGTGATCACGGATCTGTGCTGGGGTTATGGAGGAGAAATCTGATTATGTGGGACTGCAACTTATTTCCCTGCAAAGCCAAAGCCTCCACAGAATCACATTACCAACAGCCGCTTGTGGAATTACAACGTATTCTTGGAGACTGTCTGATAAACTGTGTGCACAGCCAGTAGCGGCTTAGGAAACTTTTGAATAGGCGGGCCAGACTAGGGCACAGTTTTAAAGAAGGGTGACACATTTTGTACAATTAGTAAATGTATTAAGGGGGCAATGTGTAATGTCTGGCCACATGCTCCAAAGAAATAAGGGGCAGCGTTTCACCTCTACTACTGGCTCCATACAATCTAAATTTACAGTCATCAGTTATAATAAAAAAATCAAACTACTACGTAACAGACAGCAGGGCAAGAATATGCAAAAAATAACACCGCTATCTTATAATCTCCACGTGTGGCATCGGCCTATAGTTTACGTTAGCCATCTGTGTGCTTTGATAGTTTGTTTATTAGCTTGAATACAAATTGGCAGAAATGAGAAAATGACCCGCACCTTCGTGTCCACCACCACCCCGCCATGGAGGAGAGCATGCAGTGACTCCGGGAGACAGACCAAATTGAGCCAGACAAACCCCAGCACCGGGATTCACAGCAGGCTGGTTGAGCGCTGGGTCTATAACCTGTGTAACGTCAGTAACAGAAAGTTTGCTGATCCGATGGGGAGTCAGGGCGGTCCCTGCTGCTGACTGAAGGTCCGTCTCCCGGAGCTGCTGCTCACCCTCCTCCCTCTCCTGGTGGCGGGGAGGACGATACAAAAACACAAGTCGTTTTTTTGTTTCTGCCACTTCGGATTTAATCCAATAAACAAACTATCAAAACGTACACAGACCCTGTACCTTCAACATGATTGACCAGCTCTCGGGGCAGCTCTACTACCTTCGTCCTCTCATGTTGGACTGAGGACAGACTGGACGCTACAGTGACTCACTATCACCTCTCAGAGGAACAAGTGGTATTACAAGACAGGATGGGCCGGGGCTAGCTGGTTAGCATGTAGAGCATGCAGCAGTAGATATCTCTGCAACACAATACATAGACGTCTTTGACATAACGTCAACACTGTTACCCCTTCACATTCTGCTGATAATGTTAGTTCATTTTTTTAATGTTTTAAAGGTCCTATATTATAAAAAAGTGAGATTTTCATATTCTTTTTATTATAAAGCAGGCTTAAGTCCTATATAAATACTGTGAAGTATCTAAACACTCAATCCACAGGGAAATACACACAGCCCGTATTCAGAAACTCTGCGTTTGAAACAAGCTGTCAGGATTTCTGTCCATTCGTGATGTCACGAATGGACAATATTTAGACCGTTGACACAATTTTAAACGTAAAAATTCTAAATGTGTTCCAGTTTATTCCTGTTGCAGTGTATGTGAATGTCATCAGCTGGCAGGAGGTACACATGGACCCAAGCGGTTGCCTAGCAATGCAATTCTGTTGCAATTCCGTCAAAATGCGCTAAAACGGAGTGTTTCAGACAGAGGGTAAATACAGGCATATTCAGGCTGACAGTATGACGAAAATAAAGGTTTTTTTGAACATTACAGCATGTAAACATGTTCTAGTAGAAACACAAAATACAAGTATGAACCTGAAAATGAGCATAATATGGGAGCTTTAAACTAATTATATGGCTAGATGTTAAGCATTGCACCTCCTATGAGTCAAAAGCCCTGGTTCTTGGCAATAATAAAATGCACATTATTAATAGTTTCCTTGTCATTTAGTGTAGTAAATGATTGGCAATTAACAACTTTAAACACTATAATAATATGAAACTATATCAATAAATAGCTGCTATTTGTAACTCTTACTAAGTAGCCTACATCCACGGACCGATTATGAGACAACTGGGCCTGGACTGGACTGAGACACTCTTTGTGGTTGTTTTGCATGTCTTCTAGTCGTTTTGTGTCTCTTTGTGGTTCTTTGCGTTTCTTTGCAGTTGTGTCGTGTGTCTTTGTGGTCACCACCCTGCCCCTTTGCACTGCCCTATAGAAGTTTTACTATGGGAGTTAACGGTCTATCATTGGTCCCATTATAGCTCCTCTCAGAGAGTATATCCACACGGTTACAATGAGAATAGGTGTCACCCTAAAACGAGCGGTGTGGCTGAAGGCGGGGAAGTGGAGCTCTGCTGTGCTTAAGGTTACTGCTGGGTGGGGGGAACGAGGCTCCTGCGTGAAGCTATGATAAATAAAATGGAAGGGGAAGGCACTGTCTGTGCAATCCACCAAGATTAATGACCAAAGCACTACATAAAGTGAAATAGTTTATCTCAAGCCTAACAACATGAAACTTGTAAATGCGCCTGCCATTATTCTTTCTGGGACTCTGCGGCCATGCTCATGTTGCATTCATGGAGTTCAGCCATTACACATTCAGAAAGGAAAGCCGTGGAAAATACTCTCCCCTTGGACTCTACATTGGCTATTTGTCCAACCGATAGGTGGCTAGGGTGCTGCCTGTCTTCATATTTTGTGTCTTTTATGTTGAAAACTTGGCAGATTCACAATACAAGCAGAGCGTTGTGTTTCATACACAATGCTTTCAAGGCTACGCAGGCGAGGGAGGGCAGGAAAACATCAATTCCACTCAATTTCCTCAGGACCTTGAAATGTGGGCCATGCTTTTGGACGCTTTTCTCTGCAAAGTACTGATGAAGAGCTTTCAATCTTCACTAAAACCAATCCAGGTTTCTTTAAACTGCTCGAAGATTTTGTCGTACAGACCGTGCAGTGCAGGAAATTAGGTTTTGAAAACCCAGTTAGTCAGATTTAGCTGCGCTTTGTCACTGCTACTACATGTGTTGATGCATTATTAACATGCAGTTTGAACAAAACGTCCTCAGCACTGCACCACTCAGCTTGGCTGCAACTGAACTGGTGATTTCTATTTGATCAAGGAACAATCAGGGGGACTTCAGACAGGGGCTAAATGATGAATGATATGAAAAGTATATTTTCTGTGGGAGGTCATGCAGCGTTTATTTTATAAAGACCATTTTCTTGCTGAGCGATTACACAAGTGCAATATGAAG
The DNA here is from genome assembly GCA_916700995.1 of Hozukius guyotensis. Classification (NCBI taxonomy): domain Eukaryota; kingdom Metazoa; phylum Chordata; class Actinopteri; order Perciformes; family Sebastidae; genus Hozukius; species Hozukius guyotensis. The sequence continues at coordinate 21,660 of CAKALU010062577.1, read as the reverse complement.
GGTGTTCTATTTGGTCAAATAAATGGATATAACTACTGTATACAGGTGCCGTGTGTGTGTGTGTGTGTGTGTGTGCGAGCGCAGAGGAGCACGGTTAAATCAAAGAAGGTCAGCTGTGGTAGCATAAATTCTTCTCACTGTTAGAGTGCAGAAAATTAGCACATTGCGAGTGCCTATCAATTTTGTCTTTTTAATCAGTCCCATTGTGTCAGAGAAAGAAAAAATAGATGGACGCATTCAGCCAGTCGATCTACGCCTGCTTACCACGCTGAAATGACTCATCACAAAGAAAAAAGGCCAAGGTCTGGTATTGGTCGGCTGTCTCTATCCTTCAAAGGCAAAATTGAACTGAAAGTCTGAATTCCACACAGCATTAAATCCAGCCACTTTACCAACATCAATGAGCAGTTTACTTTACTGGTTCCAGGGCTGTCAGTGTGGCCGAGGGTTTAAAGGGAAAGTACACCTTAAAAAAGCTGCTAGAAAAATATGTTGTATTTATGGGTCTGTTTTCCTTTTTGGAAGTGTATTCGTCTTGACCAAAGTTGACAATGTGATATCATGCTGAGATATTTCCAGCTGCTACAATGCAGATAACAGCAGAAAATGCATCATCTATGGAAAACAGAATGATAAACACCCCTCTGAATCAAAGAGCAAAAACAACATTCTCTTTTTAGGCTCACCACTTTAGATCTAAATATTCAAGACTGGGAAAACAACAGGCAGAGGCACCTGTTTCTCCACAATAGACCAGAATGCAGTGAAGTCACAAGACATAGAGAAAAGGAAACGGGTAACAAGTCTTGTGTTTTTCAACTAGAGACACTACTTCAGCTCCCTCGCTGTTACTGACACTAATGTGGTTGTTATCGCTTCCTCCACCTACAAATAAAACCCAGCAGGATGCAACAATTGCAGGCGAGTCTCTGGGGAAGGTAGGGAATCGCTGTCTGTAGGAGAAGTTCAAGTAGACAAGTCAGGTTGAGGGAAAAAAGAGGGTAAATCACAACACTTCATCACAAAGTAACTCATGAAATACAATGCAGTTTTAATCTTGAGATTCTTAACATTTTATCAAGCCACATTTTTGTAAAGGTCCTGCATTCAAAATATTACTCAAGTAAAAGTACAAAAGTATCAGCATCAAAGTATACTTAAAGCTGCAGTGGGTAGAAATGGAGCAAATATGATTTAAAAAAAATATTTTTATAAAATGGTCACTATATCCTGACAGTAGTGCATGAGACAGGTAATCTGAAAAAGATCATGTACCCCGGTGTCCTCCGGTGCTCCTAATGGCATCTGCAAGATTTCACAGACTGGAGGAAAACAAACACTCAGAGCTGATCTGGAGTCTGCTGTCTCTGAGCAGCTGTCAATCACTCACAAACTTCCGATCAAACGGTCAAACTAGGCAGCGCTGATCAAATATGAATCAATATTCTGTTACTGTAATGCCTATTTCTCACCTCACATGTTTTCAGAAACATCTTGTAGTGTACTGTTTAGCTGTAAAATGAGAAAGTTTGTGACCCGGAAGCCATGTTGAGATCTGTCAAGGAAACACGAACAGCCAATAGGAACGCTCTCTCTCTGAAATGACCTGTGATTGGTCAAAGTCTCCCATCACGGGCTAGATTATTAAAGCCTGAAAACAGAGCCAAGAGGAGGTGCAGAAGTCTAGTTTTCTTTCAGAACACTTGAATTACAATATGCTGAAAGGTTATTATGGAATTTGTGCCCAATGATGCCGAAACTATACTGCCTACTGCCACTTTAAAAGTATCAAAAGTAAAAGTACTCATTAAAGAGAATGGCCCACTTCAGAATAATTTATATCACATTATTGTATTATAATTATTGATGCATTTATGTGTTCATCACTTTAATGTTGCAGCTGGTAAAGGTGGAGCTCATTTAATGACTTTATATACTGCTGGGTAGTTTAATCTATAATAATTATCTATAATAATAATAATTTATTAGTTGACTTATATGTATTAATAATCTGAATCTGCAAAGTAACTAAAGTTATTAAATGTATTAAACATAGTTGTTGGAGAGGGAAAAAGATGGTATCGGATTGGTATCGGTATCAGCAGATACTCAAGGCTGCGGTATCTGGATCGATATCTGACATGAAAAAGTGTTATCGAGCCATCTCTACTAGTCAGTCACAGTATCTCTCTGAGTTTCTTTCTATTTTTTTCTGAACTGGGCTGTTAACTCCCCCTGGCATTTTGTTGTCAGAATTGTACATCATTTCCTTTAATAAAGAGTTTTTAAAGAGGGGAAAAAAAGCTCCCTCTTAGCTCCGGCTGACAGGACAATAAGTTCATGCAGTTTATTAAAAAGATGAACACATCGACTCCTGTCTCACAGAGCAGGTTCAATTACAGTGGATGGTGTAACACAGCTACAGTAGCTTCTACCATTTTGGACTCTCCGGTTCCCTAAAAGGTCCAAGACCTCTTGATAATGGTTAACTCCGCAAATTCACATGTCAAAAGTCACCAGTTGAACTTGATGTGAACAATTTAGATGGACTTAATTTTGCCCTACGAGCTTCACTGATTACAGCGATTCCATTCAAATCATTAATTTTACTGTGAAATGTGCTGAAAACTGTGTGATTATAATGCACTTGCAATTTCCAGCAGTAGGCACATGAATTGCCAAATCAACCAGGACTATAAGCATTAGAATATCTGGCATATAAGTCTGAAATAGTAACCAGAGTGAAACTTGTAACTTGTTGCCTAGATTCTTGCAACTGTAAATATGCCCTGTATGTCTCCATACTCTCACTGCCTTAACATGATAGTAAATTTGCTCTTGGCTCACTACATGGCAGGGCACAGCGCCTTGCAGAGTCAAAGCGCAGCGCAGGAATAATATATCATTGAAAAGTGCGCAAAGAACGCCATTCACTGTTTCTAGGTATCAACAACAGTTGTAGCTGTTATCTCATTGGTGGCGCTTTGAAAGGTCAGCAGCAACCAAGGTCAAAGATGAAATCATTTGAACTTACTTATTGCTTGGTGGCAATCTTGAGCAGTGCGCCATGCCAAGGGTAGCGCTTCAGCCTAGTTCGGGCGCCGCTCTCCCCATAGGAAAACAATGGCACAGCCAGCACTGGGGAATTTTTACCGCTGATCATGTGCGAGCTACTTTACTTTACTTAGTGTCAGTTAAACACCTGAAATATTAATGTAGTCATCCATACAGACAAACCTCTCCATTGATCTATTCAGGCACAAGCATGCAGTGTTTTGAGTCGGCATTCTCAAGTGTAGAAACAGAAGCAAGTTGTTCAGTGCTTCTGTCTCTGTAGTGGGGAATGAACTGAATATCAATATTAACTTTCATCCTGCTTAGAAATAACAATCTAAAAACATCATCTTGGAGATACACTTGTTTCTTTTATCTATGCGGCATTAATGTTGGCATTTAGCCCACCCTGGCCCTCCCCTCTCGCATACCGTATTCCACCCCTCCTCATTTTCACGCTTATAAATTTCAATGCCGTTTCCCTCTGAAAGACTCAATACAATTTCCCCTGACTCACCAGTTTTCTTTTAATGTCTCATCACAAACCAAACGTGTGATGTTCCCACTCCAACTCGATGACCTTGCTGGGAGAAAATGATTTTTTTTCGAGTAAGAGAGGAGACCAAAATTTGAATCAATGGATAGATATATCCGTCAGATGATGAGTGATGCCTTCGTGGATAGAGGCTGGGTGGGTAGGAAAAAAAGCACACCAAAGTCTCACCTGCCTGCCATCCATCAGCTTTTCATTGTGGCACATTTTAGATTGTAAAACTTGAACTGTAACTTTTCCAACTGCAGAATTATGGCACATCACTGTCAGATTATTGCTGCTTGTGTTCATGTGCAGGTAGAACAAACAAGTGAAAGACTGTGAAAAAGTTTTTTTGAACTTCTCCCATTAACTGGGAGCGGGTAAAATGTGCCGCAGGTCACACACCACATGGCTTTATGTCAGAAAGTACCTGTCACTAGAACATGTAATCAACACTGAAACATGATTTACAGAATGCCACAAATGAAGTGTTAGAAGTCACACCCTGGTCCTAAAACCTGTTCCAAAGGTGCTAATCAGGGCAGAAACATCAACGTGTATTCATTTTGCCTCCACACGCACACCCTTTTCTAAAACCACAATCTCTTTAGATGTCCTATTCATCTCCCTCTTTCAGATCCTAACAAAAGCTAGCCTCTGTATGAAGCGCTCCGTATGCCGCAGATGATGTATCACTAAAAAAAGGGTCCCGGCTACGATAGACGCTTACACAGCTCGGATCACTTGATATATGCAAAGGAATTACCAGGCTGACATTCTGAGCGAAAAGGCCCAGGCAGAGGAATATCACCTGCTCTGATCTCTTTTTGATTGTTCATTTACACGTCAGCTCATATGCCACCTGCGCACACGCCGAATGCGGGGCGTTGACAGGCCGAGTCCCGGAAACAAAGAATAGGTGCGGAGATGGAGCCCATCACATAGAGGCGCATCTCTTTCTAATGAATGGTCGCCTGAGTCTCCAACCTTGTTCAGCCTTTTGCAAATGTGACACTTTGCAAGGCAATCTGCGGCGAGTGGCAGAGGTCATGCCAGTCATATCGCCCACGCCGTCATCCGCAGGTCCTCTTCATAATCTGTTGTCACAAGCCTGAGCAGAGGCGTCAGGAGTGGCAGGTGTTGAGTGTAGCAGCCAGAGAAAGAGGGAGAGAGAACTAAACGGCACGACTGGAGCCATTTCCGAGCCACTTGGCTTGGAACTCCTTTTCATTTCTTTCTATTTTTGAAGATACCTGCCATTTATGACTTTGCTAATCCTCTGAGAATTATTGATTCAGCCCAGCAAGCTGGACGTCTTCTGACTCCAACTCCAGCTTTTAATTCTTTTAATCTGTGGATCATATGACTTTTGTCTTTTTTTTTTCCCCTCGTGATAATATCTCTCCCAAGTTCAAGCAGCTGGCACTTTCTTAATAATAGCAGCGGTTTGGATTATAAAACCCCCATACTCGCAAATCCATTGAAAGTCATTCTCTTCGTCTAAATATAGTAGCTTCTATACTCTCTTCATCGCTGTTATCTGTTGGTAGAAGAGTCTCTCTTATCTGTAAAAGAAGTTTCCCCTAGACTTCTTTTACTGCCTTGTTGTAACTCTGTCCTTTGAAAACTCACTCCTTCTTCTTCTACGTCCTGACTTGTCAGCTCTTGTCAGCCGTCCCCTTCTATTCCCTCATTTGCGGGAGCGTGTGAGACGTTATAAATTAATAAAGTCTCCAATATGCAAATGAGGGCTTCTAATGTTTCCTTTGGTATGAGAAAGCAGTACTCAGCTTATTCAGCTATGACCAGTGATTGCCAGTTGTGCAGCCCAATAACAAAGCTGTTTAATAAACCCTGGTTGACAATGAAGACGTCAGCTGCTGACTAATTGTGATAACGTCCCTGTGGCCAATTAAATGAGTCACCGAACACTGGCTTTACAGCTGATCATTTATTGAATCATTAGGAACAGTCAACTTTTATTTTCCGTGGAATGCCACCTCAGAATGATTGCGTTACTCGGTATTTAACTGAGTTATACATACAGACAATAAACAGCTGTGAGGCACAGAATGATTGTTTTGGCTTTCACTATACTGGAGGATGATTTAAATCAACAGAAAAGCTCTCTTGTTTAGTCTTAAACTAATAATGGAAGAATCGTAGGTGTACGACCCAAAACACAGAGGGATGTTACATCAGCAGCTTTGACCTTTGACCTGAACATCTGATATAGAGTTAATGTCTTCTCCAGCATTAAAATAAAAGTATTGGTTCGGTTTCTAACAGTCTTCACTGAGGAATGAATAGTTTATCCGATAAAATCTCCTACAATAACACAATAATAATCTTTATGTTCTCATGTTTGTGTCTTTGTGCAACTTTAACTCATTAGACAATAAACAAAAACAGTTTCATATCCAGCAGATGCGGAATATATATATATATATACACTGTGTATATATATATATTCCACATCTGCCTATTTACACATCCAGCAGATGCGGAATATATATATAAATATATTCTGCATCTGCTGGATGTGTGAATAAGCACTTGTTTGCTAAAATGCTAGCCGTATGAACTTTAAGATTATAATATGCCAATGTTGTGTTACAGTTTATTAGTCTCTTAAAACTCCTCTTTTTTAATAATGCTTTTATTTTTTTATAAGATTTTATGTTCTGCTCTGTTCTGTGCTTAAATTATACTGTAGTTAGGCCTACTTACCTAAAACAGTGTCTATGAGTATCCAGAAAAGCGCTCCATAAATAATGCTGTTCTGCTGCTCCAAAGTACTATACAGTATACATTTTTGCTGCTTTAGGGAAACTTCTGCCATGATCTAAATATTAACTTTAATGTAGCCTCCTTGAGAGGTGCCATATTTAGTCATGTTTACGTTGTGACAAATCCAAAATTCTCATGGACTATATTCTGGTGTCAGCCAAGGATGACCGGTCTATAATCTGCCCCCTAGATATACTTTTTAATCCTTTGGCTATGGGAACAATGCCGCCTCATCACACAGCTTCTTGTCTACTTGTTAGGTTTGACTGGTTAGAGCAGTTATTAATGCTATCATAAACCGGCGGTTTGGATAATAATATCTTGTGGTCACATGTTTGAAATCATATACTGTATATATTGAAATGCCAGCGCCATCACTGATTGCGTCACACAATAAGACAAACTGAAGAGGACATTGTCCAATCAGACACAGCCACCCTCCAGACACGCCACTCCATCTGACTCCTTTTTTTCTAAAATGTTGACATGTAATTCATTATTCATCTCTCAATAAGGATTGTCAAAGGCAACTGTATCTTTTGAGCCACAAAGATTAGGAAAGGCTTTGACAGGCTTATTTGTCATGTGCTGGTTTGATATGTATCCAGTTGGCTTGGGTTATGATTGTTTGTTCCATTGTGTTTGCCTGCAGGCATGGTTAGAAATCCATCTAATAAATGCCGAGCCTAATCCCTGATGTGGGATCCACAACGATGATGATGCAGACGTCAAGAGGTGCACTACTGGTGATTTATTTTTCAACAATATGGAGACTGGGAGTATTTCAAGCCCCTCATGTTTACACGGTGATTTATTAGATAGATTTTTTTTTGTACTCTGGAATATATCGTCTGACTTTTTGACTTCAGCCAGACAGTATGTGGCGGTTCAACATGTGTTTGATGGCATTTTAGGCAGTAAATTGTTTTATCATTGTCAGTTACGAGGCATTAGGAAATCTCCAAAGGGCTCAGTTTCCATCTGTAAGCCTTAATATGGTAAACAAACTCGTAATGAACACGTCTGTGAGTACATCCAAAATTAAAAAAAGGGGAAATTATTTCCAAATTCTATGTTTCTTCTGTTGCTCTGTGCTTGTAAATATATGATATGTTCTCCTCTCCTAATGGTTCAAACTGTCTCTGACTGTGTGTTCGCATTTCTTGACAAATGAGCCACAGGGAATAAGTTTATTTTGTGCGAGAAGCGCTTCTTGGCTCGGAGAAGTTGGCTACAGGTTTGGCCAACATTATCCATCACCTACAATCACCTATTGATGTTGCTATATGGGCACTCTGTTGCTGCAACATCATTGCTGCTGTTGGTTATTTTAAGGGGCATTAAGTAATGTATGGGTCCCTGCAGATTCATTTTGCGGTAGGGGGGAGTAAAAATCTCACTTTAGGTTTACAGATATTGTGAAAATTCCATAGAAAGTGGAAAGAGAGGCCATTCATTTTGTTTTGTGACCCAAGTTTGTTCTTTGCATTGATCCCTCTGCCTTGAGGCAAAAGGTTGAAGGCTGAAATTGTGTTATACTGTATGTTGAAGCTGGGGTGTATTGTTGCAAGCCAAGTAAACTTTATATTCACACTGCGAAAACTTGGTTGATGGGTTGCACGATTCTGACAGATGGAAGGCAGTGTTCGGGGCTCTGATTCCATCTATGTGTCCGCAGCAAAAATAAAGTTTTGACAGGACAAAAAAGAAAAAAAAAAATGTATTGCCTTTCATAATGGTACAAGTGCTAATTAGATAGCTGTAATGGAAAATAACCATTGAAAAATCAATACATTTGCTTTCAAGCTCACCATCAGCCCCAACGATGCATGCGAGCCTCCTCCAATCATTATTTCGGAGATGCTTATTCCTGTAGCCCTTTCAAATGAAAGTTGTTGCACACTGGGAAGCTTTGAATGGCTGTAATCAACTTCTCATTGATTTTGCACTCAGTGGCAAAGCTATTGGTTGTGAAACAAAATTACATTGGTGTGGAATCAAGGAAGCATGGCAATCTGATTGGCTGCTGACATCCAATAACTGTGAGAAGTTAAGACGTTTGTTGACCGTCTATACACACTGGCTGAATTCCCCTCATCACTCAAGTTCTTGTAGTTCAGTGTGAATGTGATTAGTGTTGGTGGTGGTGTGGTGGAGGGTGGTTCCGAAGTGGAGCACTCTGTAGGTGTTGTGGGCCTAATTCAATGTAACATTTGTGATGGGAGCTACCCACCTGATAACCCTAACATCCACTTCCCTTTCCTCTAACATCTAAAGGCCTTAGTATGCTTCAACAGCCCGGTCTCATTCCCAGCTCCTAAAATACTGACATTTTGTCACAGCCCTCGGTGTCTGTTATAGACACACAAGGCAACCTTTAGGGTCTGTATGAGATGCACCAGGCTTTCAACTAACTCCAATGTAAACCCATCTGCGGCAATATTAGACGCTCAGAGCAACTGCAGTAAAGAACTGGCAGCAGGGTTGCCTTTATGTTACTGTAAAATTAACATTATTATACTGTCGCTGAAATTTACAGCTTTGTACTGTTAATGAACAATACAGTTTGAACTGTTTTTTTTTTATTAATTTCACAGTGTTTCACAGTTAATTTACTGTTTAAAGATACATTATATAGCTGTTTTTCCACCTTTCTTTACATTATCTTACTGATTTGTTTTAATGCACTATTTAGGTTGTATTTTTTACATACATTTAAATAAACATAATTTTTTGCCTAGATGAATAGACTTAGCAGGTTACAGACATAGGAATAGTCACACTTAATACAATTAAAGGCAATTGTTAGGAAAAAGGCTATAATAGACTTGATGACACTTTTCCCAAAATGTCTGTCTATAGCTGGCTACAAGCACAGAATGCAAACCATAACAACATGTGAGTGAAGAACAGAGCTAATTCACTGATTTCACAATCATGTACAATGTACAAGCCTCACATGTGCAGATCAGGTCCCAGAATTCAAAAAATACTGCATGAAACTGTTACTGATGATACTTTAGACAGTTGATCAGCAGTAAAGTGCTGTTTTTTAAGAATGCATTATAGTTCAGTTAAAAAACGGCCTATGAGCGTAATTTAACAGGTTTTCTTTTGTATTAACAGTAAAGCACTGTTTTTCGCAATAACAGGTTAATACTGTTGAAATCCTGCTGTAAATTAACAGCAATTGTTTACAGTGTGGTGCCCGTGCGTAAATCCAGAACCACGAGGAGGAGGCGCGAGGCATCTCCATGCAAGGCTGAACCTCTTGTGTTCACTGCACCAACTGCAACTACTTCCAACACCACTTTCTCAGTGTTGAGCAACAAACTCTTGCGCCGATTTACTTCCCCGGAGTTTAAAAAAAGGACGCCAAAGAGCTGGCGGAGATTCCGATGTTGACTTCAAGGCGGATTCCAAGATCAGAAACTTTTCCTCAGGTGATAAAACATCCCCAGGTGAGCAGTAAGTGAACCCAGCATCCACAGCATCATCTCCGTCAGGTGCGAGTTTGGCATTCTCAAATAAAAAAACAAAGTGCGTCATGGCGTAAAAAGTGTTTGTCCGCAAAGATTAAGTGCAAGATGATCACGTCACTTTGTAGACCTGGAGATGATCGGTTACACTCTTTTATAAAATCACCTCCAAAATGTGTCTTGTGATCCTGGGTGACCTTCAAAAATCAAATGTCTTGCTTGCAAAGTGATCAGAGCATCCAGCAGCGTCTATAGGTCTATAATGTTCTCGTTACTGTACAACAACAGAGTGGTGACAATATATTCCTGAAAAGTTGCCATTTTACATCCGGACGCTATCAAGAGAGTAAAACGAAACTAAAGCTTTTTCTACGACTGAATAACTGAAAAATCAGCACCAATTCAAAGTACTTTGCGTAAACTATGTTGCGTATACATGGCAGCAACCTGCCAGTGTGATACTGCAGATGGAGTGAAGCGCAATGTGCAACTTGCCCTGCATGTGTTCAGCAGCATTTTGCCCCTCCTTTTGGAGGAGTGGGTGGGGGGTCGCATCGGAGGTGGAGGGGTGATAATAAATTGTGAATTATTTAATACAGCATTTACTTTTGTTGTGCTACAATCTTTCATGTGTTTCTTTATCTCTGTGTTGATTTCTAGATGGTCTGCCTTCTTCCAATTACTGATTTTATTGCTGCTAATAAAATGTGAATAAAATCTCACATGTGAAATGAACATAGTGTGAAGAGTTATTGTGAACAGTATTTACAGTACTTTATAAAAAAAAAAAAGGGTCAGATGAAGGCCTGCCATTATGTGTGGCTAATTAGTATCAGAATTATGATTCGTAAAACAAGACACAAATTATACCCTAGTGGTTCAGTGCCAGTTTCACTTGTGTCATCATTTCTGAAACGCTTCTAAATATCCTTGACACTTCTCTACAATACCCAACTAGACACGTTTATACTCTAAAATCTAGCTCCATGGAATAATATTGAAAAGAAGATTTTAAGATGAAGTGATTTTTGCAGTACGAATTCAGCTGCAACCTTGCAGAAGAGTTTGAGAGAGAGGAGAGAGAGAGGGAGGTGAGGGAGGGGGTGTTTGTCGGCGTTTCCCTCCAGACATACATCATTTCAGCCCAACCTATACAGCTGCTACCACAGAGATGGAGACTACAGCATTGCGGGAATAAACCGAGACTGCACGCCGTGTTCCTTTTCTCTTCCAAGAGACATTCAGGTGACTGGACTTTTTTCCTTTTCAAGAAGGACCATTATTCCTGATGTGTAATGATGTGTAGAGGGAGCTCAGTCCTGCAGCTGTCACTGGGTTAAAAACCCCGTCAACCTTGGAGAGAGGGCGGTTCTGTTTTGCTGTTTTGCACGGTCACAACTCCTCGGAGCCGACTGCTCCTGCAGAAGCAGAAAACCGGATCTCACGTCCAAACCTGGAGACATTTTTTTTTGCTGCATTCACGATGATCTGAGAGCGTGACTATATACTGGGCGCTGAGTAGAGGCATTCCTCTCTCTCTCTCTCTCTCTCTTCCTCTCCCCTCTCTCTTCCTTTCTCCCTTTTCTTGTCGCACAGGCTGCCCAGTCATTTAGCCCTCTTTGTACAGCGCAGTGGAAGCTGATAGCGATGGGACTACTTGGTTTCAGCACCACGGAGAGCGCCCGGCTTCTGCTGCTCGGTAAGAGAGAGAGAAAGAGAGTGTGTGTGTGTGTGTGTGTGTGTGTGTGTGTGTGCAGCTGTCGTGACTCCTCACTGCAGTGAGTGTATGTGTGTGTGTGTACGTGCATGCCTGTGCACCTTCTGTGCGTGTTCAGGCATGACAGAGTCTGAGTGTTTTCTGGCATATTTCACAGGTGAACACATCAGATGTGCTCCCTCTATACAGAGTCTTTCAAAGCACAGATTTAAAGACCCACCTCTTTTCTTTGGGCTTTTGAATGCACTTGAATTGTGATTACTAATTGGCCTTTTTTATAAATGCTCATTATAACAGTCTTTTTACTCATGGATTTTATCTTGGTGATTGTCTGTGGATATGTGTGAGATTTTGTTGTCTGCTCTGTTGAACCTGTTTTTATTCTGCCTATGTCTGTAAAGCACTTGGGTCAGCTCATGTTGTTTTAAATGTGCTATAGAAATAAATTTGACTTGACTTGACTTATTTGCTCCTAAAGTGGTTGAAACATGTTGCAGTTCATCACTTCTTTCTGACGTTGTTTAGTCTGCAGCCAGTAGAGCGCTGTTGCTCCCCTGATACTGCAGATTTCAGTCTCCAGGGTTTTCACCTGATTTTGACTTTGCTGTGAGGAAACAGAGGTGATCCAAAAAGATGTGAGCCAAACTAAGAGTAGCCCAGCTGTTTCCTGCTGTTTCTGCTGATTCTGCATGTTTTGGTATGTGTGACATAAGTGCCCCTCCACCTCCAACTTGTCTATTGTGTTGTGTCATCAGGAGTGCTGTCGCTGTCCGTGGTGCTGGCGGAGAATGAAGGAGAGAACCTGTCCGGTCTCTCCACCAACCCAGACAAAGCCATCTTCGCGGTCCGGGAGAACGGCACGACATGCTTGATGGTGGAGTTCGCCGTCAGATTCCTCGTGCCATATGACGTGCTCGCGCTCAATGGGATAGACGTAAGGAATCCCCTCGTGCATTTTAATACATGTGGATGCTCTAAAAGCTGCATAAAATGTTGCTTTGTGTTGAAGACTTGAAGGTTTATTCGTCGTGCGTAAAGGCGGTGGCAGCATTACAACACATTTTTGTTTTACATGCAAAATATTTTTGTCATTTATTTAAATTGATTGTTTTTGCTGTTATTAATAAGAATAAATAAGATGTTGAGTACATTGGAATTGTATTTGGAAACTGCTTTTTTTGGGTGTGTAGTCGTGCGTAAAATGCTGACGTCTTAGACGCATCATCAAGAAAAAGAACACGTTTTCAAATATAAAACTTCTTTATCATTAATTAAATCGACTTTTCTTTTGTTTTTGCGTGTAAGAACAACTCATTTGAATAATAATACCTGCTTTCTGGATATTTGGTTACACTGTTAAGTTCGTGCGTAAAATGGAATGCGTAAAAATGGAATGCGTAAAAAGGGAATGCTAAAATGGAATGCTAGAACTTCTTCCAGCCACATTCCAATCAGCAATGTGTCCACATCGTTCAATTTGTTTTTATTGTGCCTGTTTGTGTGTTTTTGCAGCTGATCACCGAGCAGGCTGCGTTCACTCTGCCCACTGGAGCAGAAATCGAGGGGAAATGTGGGAGCACGGAGTCAGAGATCCACATCTCCTGGAAGAACAACGCCTACACACTCCGCATCTTCTTCTCTAAGGTGGGTTGACACAGCGTCAGAGGAAAACGGCAATAATACATAAACTGTATCATCACATGCAATTTATAAAGTCTGAATCATCTCCTGGGGAATATCAAGACGCCAACACTTTCTCATTCATCAGTTTTCACAAATTTACTTTATAGTTATGTCAAATTTGGGCTTTTTTTTCCTTGAATGAAATGCTATTACCTATAGTGGAATCATGTCCCTTGTACTGATGTCATGAATTAAGGGAAATATTCTAGTTAAAGGCAATTACTTTATTCATCATCAGAATAGATCAGAGGACAGAAGCCTAAAAAGACTCGTCAAGATGGACATTTTTCCTAAACGCAATGGAAAAAAACAGTTTGTATGTGTGTGTGTGTCTGCGTGTTGCAGGACTTCCGTGAGAAGGGCACTGAGGTGTGGAAGGTTAGCAAGGTCCAGTTCGTCTATGACACTTCGGAGACCTCGTATTTCATCAACGCGTACAACCGTGAGTCTTCCACCGAGCCTGTACAGTACAGAAGCAACTCAGCACATTTACATCCCGCCTGCTTTGATCGCAACTTGCTGTCATTCATGTTTCACATTTGCATTCAGAGGGAATTAGAGGGTTGGTTGATTCATGCGTGGATTTACGACCCACGTATATCGAAAATTTCACTGGAATTACTACAGATTTTAGATGCACGGTGCATTGCAGAATGCCTTTAAAATGAAAAATACCGGTATATAAAAATACATTCAATTGTTTTACTTGATTTTTATATAATTATTATTAGTAGTATTAGTTTTATTTATTATATTATTATTGTGATATGTGAAAAATAAAAAGGGGGCATTAATCCATTCTGCATTAATCTCTACCAATAAACTCGCCACAGAACTTCTTTCATAAATCAAAATTAAAAAAAAAATTCAAAAAAAAATATATATAAAGTTTTAATTATTTTATTACCAACTTTAAATATTTCAAAAATATTTTTGCATGTTTACTTTATTTTATTTTGGGACAATTATTTCCTATTATTTTGCCCTTTCTATTGCTTTTGGTCACAGTGGATCCACCAAATTATATACTGAAAATCGTCTCAAATTATGGAATTTGCATGAATATCGTTTTCACATAGGCCTACATGGAGGCCTATTACACACACACACACAACACACACACACACACTAAACACAATAAACACACACACACACTAAACACTACAATGCCTTCATGCTTACTTCATATTCATTCATGACTCGTCCTTTCTCTCCAGCTGGGAAGCACACAGCCAACACCCACCGCCTGTCGGCCCTGGTGACCCCCGCCGGGCAATCCTATGTGTGTGCAGCGCACGAGACGCTCACCCTCATCTCAAGCGACCACCAGAAGGGCGTCACCGTCTCCATGTATGACATCCAGATCCAGCCCTTTGACATTTCCTCTGACTTCATCTTCAGTGAACGTAAGAACAACCTATACCTACAAATTGCCACACTGCCACGAAATGCAAGTCGACCTTTGCCACGCACACACTTCCACTGTGATGATGATAATGCTGGGAAATCCTGGGGGGTGAGGGTGTTACAACTACACATCTATCTCTCTCTCTCTCTCTCTGACTCACACACTCCTCTCTGGGGGGTTATTGCTGCAGGATGAGGAGTTGGGGATGCAAGAGGGACAAAAGAGATGTAAAGAGAGAAAGGGTGGGGGTTAGGGCTTTATGAGTGCAGTAATATCCTTGCCCTCAATGCAGCTTTTATAGACATACTCAATGTACCTGGCTGTCCTCTGAAGCCAATCACCTTGGAAGAATCATATGCTCTGAGCTGCTGTAAACTAGGCTGTGCTATGCTTCACTGCCTCCCTTCTAGTGTGCATTACTGCCATCCACAGGGAGAAACACCTTCAACTTTAAACCACATACACAGACTGTTTAGGTGTCCTCCTTCCCACCTTATAGCATGAAAAGATGTGTGAACACCAACATGTCTTAACGGAGCACAAAATAGGAAAACAAAGCGAATTGTGTAACTGAAAGAGAGAAGAAGCATCTGTGTGAAATTTGTGTCATTTAGCGAATAAAAACCTCAATAACAGCTGCTTCTGTGCAAACACACACACAGATGCTACCTCAATTTTTCACATACTACTCACAGATGCATGCACACACTGCACACGACTAGCACGCTGCACATAATGTACACATACCGTTATCAGCCAATACTGATGCCTGACTAAACCTGTAAGAGGCCATGAGATTAAAGTGTGGTTCATACTACAATCTACAGCTACTGATGATAACCAAGTAGTACTTTTTAAAATCATTCAGTTAAACTAGAAGTGAAACAATTTCTTGATTAATCTATTAGTCAACTGTCAAATTAATCCGCAACTGTTTTGATAATCAATTAATATTTAAGTCTTTTTTTAAGCAAAAATGCCCCAAAGTCAAGTGAATATTTGCTGGTTTCTTTAATCTGTCAAAATTTTTTGGACCCCTGGTCGGACAAAACAAATCTGAACACATCACCTTTGGCTTCAGGAAATTGTGAGTTGCCTTTTTCACTATTTTATAGACTAAACAATTAATCAAGAAAACAAATCAACAGATTAACAATGAAGCGTCAGACATAATTTTGTAAAATAACATGATATGATCATATCTAGCGTTGCAACTAACGATTATTTTCATCCTCGATTAATCTGTTGATTATTTTTTTGATTAATCAATTAGTTGTTTGGTCTATAAAATGGCGATCAGTGTTTCCCAAAGCCCAAGATGATCTCCTCAAATGTCTTGTTTTGTCCACAATTCAAATATTTTCAGTTTACTGTCATAGAGGAGCAAAGAAACCAGAAAATATCAACATTTAAGAAGCTGGAATAAGAGAATTTTCACTATTTTTCCTTAAAAAAATGACTCAAACTGATTAATCGATTATCAAAATAGTTGGCGATTAATTTAATAGTTGACAATTTATGGTTGCAGCTCTAATCATATAATCACAATCCGATTCCATTGAAAGGCATTAGAAAAGAATATTGAATCATCACCCAGCCCGAAAAAGACGATACACATGAATTCGGAGACCCTTGTCCGTCATGTTCAGTCACCTCAGTGTGCTGACTGTGTTCATTATTCCCCTTTCTGCAGCCTACAAGTGCATCACTGACCAGCGGGAGCGTCTGGAGGAGACCCTCCCCCTCATTCTGGGCTTCATTTTGTTCCTCATAATCGTCATCACACTCACCGTGTACCACTTCCACCTGAAGCTGACGGCGGCCCAGCCCCAGCTGCCCAGAGATCGCTCCATGTACAAGAACATGTAGCCAGCAGCACGGCGGCGGCGTCTCCCTCAGCTCTCTCCAAAGCTAACCTGATAAAAGACTTGTCTCCTCAAAGTCCCAGGCCTAAAACCACAGAGGAAAAGTACTGTGCGATGGACTGAATCCCTGACAGAGAAAAGTACTGGAGGCCTACTGGAACTTTTGAACAGCTAGAACACAAGTTAATGGGACAGCTCGGGGCCTAGCATGGATGTAGTTGCAGGGTAAACCCACCAAAACCTAATTCACCCGACTGCTGAATTGAATCTTAACGCCATAAATTCATAGTCTGTATTACTGTTATTAGAATTTTAACGAAAATAAAAACAGAAATTTATGCTTTTATGAAAATATGATTGATTTTTGTTCAGATTGGTGGTTGTTTGTCATCTGAAAATCACCAACTTGAGGTTACAGTTTACCTGTTTTTTTTCCATCACTGGGACCTAGTTTATCACCTCAGCTATTTTTATCCAACTTTGAAAGAAATTTGCCAGAGCTTCTGCTGTCATTTTGCCAACTGTTTGCTGTCTTCTCCTCTTTCTCTCTCTGAAAACTGCTGCTAAATTATTTCAATACCTATTGTTGGTTCTGTATTTGCTAATCTTGATATTTTTTGGTTCAAGAATCCCTTTTATTTCATTTTTTAATGCAGCCATAGTGTTTCACAGTGGACAAGTCTTGTAGTGTGTGCAGTGCAGTGGCATTCAGAGTCGCGATGTTTTTGCTTTTGACTTCGACAAATCTTTTCTCCACGCCGATGTATGGAACATATCAAAAAAAAGGAAGAAAAACATCTGACGAAAATTCTGTACTAAATAGTGAAGAATTTATCAGAATGCCATATGAGAGTGTTTATGAAAAGAGAGGTTATTAAATTGAAAAAAATAATATGTGTATAATATTTTCAGAATCAAAGTCTATGCATAAACCTCTGCTGATGCAATCTTGTGCAGTATTCTTCTGTTCATTGAAATAAATTGCTGGAATCATCTCTACACACCTGTCAAGTTATTCCTATTATCTATCACATTACTACGGTGCACTCTCTTCAATCTTTCAAACCTTATTAAAAATCGTTCCAATACATTGATAAAAAAAAAAAAAGGCTACAGTGTTCAAATGAAATAGCGCAACTTGAAAAAGGTGACGGATATTCCTGTCAGAGGAAACGCGGAAGGGATGAGGTATCGATTTTGTCGTCTGACTCTGGGCCTTCAAAAGGAAACGCAATATGAACAAGTCTAATTGAAAATAAATAGAGCATTTGTGTCAGCTACACCTATTTGTTTCAGCAGCGTGGGCGTCGTGCATCATCCTCAGTCACAAGTCATCTAAGTCAAAGCCTCTAATCCAGTTTTTCACTCAGATGGGCCACGTCACTCTTGGAAATGATCTTGAATCAATGGTCTTTATGAAAAGGCGGCATCCCGTCAGAGATCAATCACTTTCTCAACTCAGCCCATTCGATTTGAACGAAAAATGTCCCTACATGTTAACCTGTATGAGAGAGTGTTAGAACATAGTTTGATTAACCAGAATGACCAACCATATTGGATGACCACCCCTCCTAAAGACACAGATTACTTCTTTGAAAATAACCATATCAGTATGGTTTTCCGACCACCGGAAAGCTAACAAACAAGGTTATCTACAATTGCAATACTTTGGTACAAAATAAATAAAATATAACAAATTAGGTGATTTTATTTGTCCTTAAATCTTAAAGAGGACCTGTTATGCATTTGTGCTTTTTCGCTTTCCTTCTGGGTGTTATAGTTTTTTCGTGCATGTAAAAGGTCTATAAAGTTAGAAAGCCTTAAGTCCACGCCAAAGGGAGTTACTCTCCCCCGCAGAAACACTGCCCCTGAACTGCCTGAAATGCCTAGCTTGAAGTACTTTTCTTCCGTAACGTGGTGACGTCACCAAGTAACACATTTGCATAAAACCTGCCAAGCGGCTAGTTTGGAAACGCCCAAAATAAAGCTATTTAGAGCGGAGCTGGAACAGAGTCCGAAGAGCTTGGTTTGGTTGACCAATCACAAGAGAGTGGGCCATCTGACCAATCAGAGCAGAGGAGGAGGAGGCAGGAGTTCAAACAGAGCGTTTCAGACAGGCGGTGAAAAGAGGCCGGTATGAGAAAAATAAAGCGTTTTTAAACATTAAAGCATCTAAACATGCTCTAGTAGAAACCCCAAAATACAAGTATGCACCTGAAAATAAGCATAATAGGTCCTCTTTAATTTGCAAGAAACCATGCTGATTTAGGCAATTTGCTCACAACAGTGGAGTGATACACAGCAAGTCCGAATGAGATGAGCAAAGCATTATCAGGTTATTGGTCATTCGTTGGTCATTCTGGTTAATCAAACTATGTTCTAACACTCATGTAGGTTAACATGTAAAGGAAAAAAATCATTGAAATAAAGGCAATAGAACTGCTCCCAATCTCACATTTAGCACCTTTAAAACCAGACCAGGCCCAGATTAATCCCACTACATCTGTACAAACCACAACATCGACATTAGGGGAGCCTGGAGATGGTCTATGCGTTGGTGTGTTCTTCACATCATGTACATTTGTGTTGTGAGCTCACTATAGACTGTGTGTAGTGACAATGAACGAAAGCAACTAACTAAAAAACAACTCACTCTAATCTGATTTATATTGCCACGCGTATTTAGAGTGATAGGAGTAGTTTCTATAACAAAAAAATACAATACAACCATCCCCAGTTTCACCGATTTTGGATGGTATAGGCTATGATTTGATTGACTCTTTTGACACATTTGTCACCAATAAAAAATCAGTAATGTCAGAAAACAGTGGAGGGACAGAAGACAGTGGTGTAACAAATAGGCCACATTACCAAAACTACAGGAACTTTTCATGAAATCTACAGCAGGTATACTACAGGTATGGATAATTATTTCAATTATTTTTGTGAAGCGATAGATAGATAGATAGATAGATAGATAGATAGATAGCTTTATAAACACATAACATCTAATGCCACACAAAAAAGCACATCAACATCAGTCAAAAATCACCAAATTATTAGAGGTCAATGAAACCAGGAAGATCAGAGAAATTAGAAATGCAGCTGACATGAACACAACACATTCACCTGGCAGAGGTTGCTATGACAATACATGAACAATGATGCACAGAAAGTATCAGACAACAGTATCTTGTTTCTTCTTTAACAACCTGAACCACTCAACCACATCCCCATGTAACCAAATGTTTGAGATGAAACAGCTCACAATCACCCCATCATTGGAGTGATGTAATTTATGAAATATTTGTAATGGAAAGAATTACTTTCTCAATGAGGCTTCAAGAAAATAAATTTGAGGAAATTTGGAAGGAGTGGGGAAAAGTATATTTCCCCAAAACGCCCTTCTTTTGTTTAATTTTTCTTTTTTTCTAAATGTAATTTTTTTTATTATTATGATTTATTTGATTTTATTTCACATGAAAAGCACCCCATGTTCTATCTGTGTGTTCTATAATTTCATTGTAAAAAGTGGAAAAGTTGGTTCACTTCATATTTGTATCTAATTAACTATGTTTATGTAAATGTCTGAGTAAAACCAAATAAAGGAAAAACTAAATGAAAAAAAAAATAAAAATAAACAGCTCACAATCAACCTCATGACCTCATGCAACAACCTCAGCACAGAGAGGGATGCAGACTATCAACAAGTTAGCATATATGTTCACCCAAAGCTACAACAAATAAAGGGTAGTGTCTAGAAGGGAACCAGCGAATTGGGGAAACTCTCGCGAGATGGTGAGGCATTGATCTCGAATAGTTGAGGTTAGGATAGGCGGCGAGTCTCGCGAGAGTTCTTGCAGATCAGATTTCACAGTTTGCTGGTTACCTTCGAGACACAACCCAAATAAAAAAAACACACTGCCAGCACATAATTCATTTTTAACAACTCACCTGTTGCTGAGCTTCAATCATGTCCAACAGTGGAGCCAACATCCTCATTTGGAAACAAGTTCTTTGAACTTTTCTCCGGCAATAGTCCTTGAACATTATCAACATATCAAAGTGTAGAGAAATAATCTAGCTATATTTTCACATTTCACTCTCTCTATCATAAAACTTGTCGTCGAAAGTGTTTAAACTCCAGCGTCTGCGACCTTTTTCCGCAGCAAACATTCAGCTACTTTGACACGCAGCTGCAACAAATGTCAATAATGATGTCAGATGTTACATTCAAGTGTATCCGGTAAGAAACGCCGACGGTGAGCAGCATGCACCACACAGAGACCGGATACATCTAAACTGATTGCAATTTCTTTTTTGTTACATAACACCTATTTTATCTGTTTAGACTTGTCCACACTGCTAGAAATATCCTTTATTATTGAGAAAGAAATACTAAATATCTTAATTAAATTTTTATTCAACTTATTGTTTTGCCACATTTAAAGATATTGACTCCCACAAACACCTCCTCAGGTTGTTAAAATCAAAGAACATTACCTCTTTGTCCTCAATGGTAGCTATGGCCATAGACATGGCTATGGCCCTGAATTAAAGCAGCAGTGGGTAGAAATGGAGCAAATATGATTAAAAAAAAAGTTATTTTTTATAAAACGGTCACTATATCCTGACAGTAGTGCATGAGACAGGTAATCTGAAAAAAAAAAATTATGTGCCTCTGTGTCCTCCGGTGTTTCTAATGGCATCTGCAAGATTTCACAGACCGGAGGAAAACAACCAATCAGAGCCGAGCTGTAGCCTTGCCGTCTCTGAGCAGCTGTCAATCACTCACAAACTCCGATTAAACTGTCAAAGTAGGCAGAGCTGATCAAATATGAATCAATATTCTATTACTGTGATGCCTATTTCTCGCCTCAAATGTTTTCAGAAACATCTTGTAGTGTACTGTTTAGCTGTAAAATGAGAAAGTTTGTGACCCGACCGCCATGTTGAGATCAGTTGAGGAAATACCAAGCACCGCCCACCAGCCGGAGCAAACTTTCTCATTTTACAGCTAAACATTACACAACAAGATGTTTCTGAAAACATTTGAGGTGAGAAATAGGCATTACAGTAACAGAATATTGATTCATATTTGATCAGTGCTGCCTAGTTTGACCGTTTGA